>JAVYIG010014318.1:0-12500 GCA_035222895.1 Strongylocentrotus droebachiensis
AGATATTATATGTAACACTGCATCAGAAGTCAAACTATTTGCAGATGGCACCAAAATCTTCTCACCAATTCACTCTTCATTGGATGGCAAATATCTACAAGCAGATCTAACAACGCTCTCAAAATGGTCCCATCAGTGGCAACTACCATTTAATCAGGAGAAGTGTAAGGTAATCCACTATGGTCGAAGAAATCCTTGTTATGATTATTTCATATCAGACGAAGATACACCTATTCCTGCCGTTGAAGTAGAAACAGACCTTGGTGTAACCTTTGACCGGCAATTGAAGTTTTCACGTCATGTGGATGGGGTATGTGCTGCTGCAAATCGCAAGCTAGGGATTATCAAGCGGACATTTTCTAATTTGGACAAAACGGGCTTTATACATCTATACAAATCAATTATAAGACCAAGACTCGAGTACTGCTCAACGGTGTGGCATCCTGTATTGAAAAAAGACAGCACATGTATAGTCCCTGAAGGTAAATCGGGTCGTCGAGCAAAAAAGTAAGGGTTTTCCATTTTGAACAAAAAAAAACTTATCTACATGATTATGAGTGATACACTATGAACGTCTCATGTATATTTTTTTACTTAATCTTGAGTCTTCATCATTTAGTTTCAGGTTGAGTACAGCACCCGAAAAATTATCAGATTCTGTTGCCGTATTACGTTTAGTATCAATTGTTTATTTAATATTTAGTGTTGCATTTTATGTTACTTTCGCCAAAAAATACCTCTCTAGAAAAATTGATTGCGGTATTTCTTTCGTTTATCTAGACTGATCAAATAATATGTATTACATCCACTACAATTCGTTTCCAGATCTAGCTCACGCACACAAAAGAATTGCAACTTGTTGTTGTTGTTGTTCATGTGCCACCTCTTCACAACTACTACAAAGGAACGTGGATAAATCGAGACCCCCCCCCCCCCCTCCCTCTCCGGGCATACGACTGCTCTCGTCCGTGATTTTTCGACTAAGAAGGCACCTTTAAAGCCCCACTGCACTACTTATAGCTACTTTTCGCCCTCTATATAGCAAACAATGCCAAATCGGTTACCATTGGTCCCCCATGATCCTCTTTATCTTATTATAATTGAGAGCTGATTTGATGAGATAACCACCTGTCCAGTGACCTTGCAGGGTGGTCTAATCCCTCCTGTAAAATAGTACAGATGGGCTTTAAAACTTAAAAACACAATTGCAAGATGAGATTTAAACATTGATAATGATGTAGATTCCCACATATTATTCAATCACATTCACACAAAATGCACCGGGACTGCAAGATTGATGAATGCATAAAACATTTAATTTAAAAAACACACACAAAGTTAGTTGTCATCACAGCCATCCAATGTCTTATTTTAGTCCACCATTTTAAAGCACGATAGCACAATTCACTCTAGGGCAATTGCATTGCCCTTTTCTATTTAACCCATAGAAATTATGTTTATATTATGTAATACGTAATTATAATGTTCTCATTTTTTAACAAGTGACGGACAAGGCTACTGAAATTGCCTACAGCTGAGTTTTTCGAAAGTCTCTGCGATTGAGATTTATATCGTAAAGATTCGTAATAGCAGATTAGTTAAAGAATTTTGAAAACATCTTAAAACGTATGTATTTGATTCGGCCTAATTACAATTAATCACTTTTCTCTTTCATGTGTGTATGTTCAATACTACTCCTGCTATTGTCTTGTTTATAATGCAGATGTTATTTAAATACTAATATGGATATTTATATAGCGACAGTGTCCGCCAGGCTCTGACGCTCATGGCGCTTTACACATATTACCCGGGTTATTGGTTATAAGTACACAGTTGTCCCATAACAAGAGTAATATAAAATACAATGAGCATTTTCTGACAGTGAATCATAAATAAGCAAATATAAATAACAATTGTTTTTTTCAAAAACGAAACGATAAACTGTCAAAAATACTAAATTTCATCAAATATTATACAATTCTTTGCGGAAGAAGGACTGCGTACATCAACCATCAGGGAGTAGTTACAAAGGAGCGAAAGATGTATCCACATTTTATCAGTGTAATGCAAATGAGACATGTCATCCCTTCAACAAGACAGGCCCGTAAACAGGGGGGGGGGGGGGGTTCGCGGGGCGAACGAACCCTTCAATATTGTCAAAGGTAAACAAAAAAAGGGGAAGAAAAGAGAGAAAAGAGGAGAAAAAAGAGGGAAGAAAAGAGGAGGAGAGAAAAGAGAGAAAAGAGGAGAGAGAGAAGAGAAGAGAAGAGAAAAGAAGAGAAGAGGAGAGAAGAGAAAAAAAGAAGAGAAGAGAAAAGAAGAGAAGAGGAAAGAAGAGAAAAGAAGAAGATCCGGTTTTAAAACACTTCAGAGGATCCCCCCACACACACACCCCCACCCACACACCGATGTTAAAATAGCTTAAAACCGAGGGCGTCCATGTCTAATCCCCACTCGCCAACCATCTATTAATGATGGGTAACAGGGGCGAGGTTACTCGTTCAAGTGAGAGCTGGTACCAGTAAGATAATTGTTCGAAAGCGCCGAAAGCGCGGGTGTACTTGTAGGCAGTGGCTTACCCGAGTTTTTTACAAAAGGGGGGGGGGGGGATATTTTACTTTAAAAATCCAAGCCGAAACCAAGTACCTTCAAAATTTTCGAAACCGATACCAAATACTTTCAAATTTGAAGGGGGGGGGGGGGTTCGTAAAAAAATAAAACTTTCGGATTCTGTTCCAGTACATGCGCAGTTTTCAAACACTGTTTTTTGCGTGTATCTGATCTCCTCTATGTTAATGGAAGAGTGCAACCCAACTGGAACCCGACTAATCTAGTGTTTATTCTATTTTGTCAGATACCCCTGAAAAAATATACGCAGTGCTCACACTACCCCCCCCCCTTCCCTTTCCCCACTTCTTTCTCTTATAATTTAATGAAACGTCAACGCTTCCGCGCTTTGCGCTTGAGAGGGGAAACTGACTTCAAAAAAGATTAAGAGTTGAGAACGGTACATTTAACGCATCGTCTTCTTTCTCTAATAATGTAATGAAACGTCAAAACTACCGCGCTTCGAGCGGTGGAGGGAACTGGATTTAGACAGGGATTAAGAATCGAGAACGCTACAACGAGTCGTCTTCTTTCTTTAATAATTTAATGAAACGTTAAAGCTTACGCGCTTCGCGCGGTAGGGGGAAAAACTGAATTCAGACAAGGATTAAGAGTCGTGAACGGTATAACGGTACAACTTCACGGGGCTCTGACCCCCCCCCCCCCTCCCTGAACTCCCGAGGGAGCGTTGCCCCTGGACCCCTAGCCGTTAAAAAACGAACCCCCTAATTGAAATCTCTGGTTACGGGCCTGCAAGGGATTGCTCAAATTGCCAATTTGAGATTTACACAGATTTCATTTTAGATTTAGTGATCATAACCGTCAAAAAGTTGTAATAATAGTTGTCAAATATATTTTGTTTTAAATCATGTTTATAAAGTGTGATAAAATATAATAATTTGACAATTTATCTGTTATTTTTCTATAAATTAATAGTTATGAATATTTAATTATTCTTAATTAATTGTCAGAAAGTACTTCTTTGTGTTTTATGTCTGTGATGTTGCCGATTTAAAAAAAATATATTAATATGAAATGCAGAATAATAAACTTAAAAATCAAATATATAAAAACAAATCAAATAGATCTTCCTTTACACTTTCACCAGCCCGTCTCTACAATGTTTCTTTTTGCTTCTCAACATGCTACCAAGGTTGGACTTCCCTCTAACTCCATGTGAAGCGCTTGCCCAACATATTTTCCAGTTGAGTATTGTAGGGCCGGAAGTAACTTCTCAGTCTCCTGATGACGTCCTCGTCAACGTTTGGATGAGGTCTCCCTTTTTTATCTCCACGGCAGACGGTACCCGAACCGCGCCGTTTCGACTTGCAGAAGAAGCCTTTCTGTTCGTCAAAGTAGATTGGCTTTTCGTTGAAGTAGTTGGGAATCCCTAAGAAAGACTCGACCTGCAATCAAAAATAATAATTATAATTAAACGGTTGTGTATAGCGCATAACAAATATGCATAATTACAAGGCTCTTTGCGCTTTACAGAACAGAATACATGCAGAAGGAGTGGAAATGGTACACTGAGTTCATAATTTTTAGACCTTAGAAGGCTTAGATAGTGCTTAATAGATGTGTTTTTCAAATTACTTCTTAAATTAAAAAGGGGAAGGGTGGAGGCAAGGGAGAAGAATGTTTCATTGATGGTGATTCATTTTTACAATAGAAAAAAAAAAAAAATTACATTTTCTATTAATCATGATAATGATACCGATACCGAGGTGTCGTGGTCAAGTGGATACGTCGACGGACTGTCCATCTTTAGATCCGCGGTTCGAGTCCCGCCGCGGCACTAATGTCCTTTGGCAAGACATTGGTCTACAGCCACACTCAACCCAGGTGATGTAAATGGGTACCTGACAGGAAATAATTCCTTGAAATGCTAGAGCGCCGCAGTGGCTGCCTTGCTAAAGCCAGGATAATAATCGGGCCAGCGCCAGGAGCGTCACAACCTGACGGACATGTGCGCTATATAAGAAGCCACCATTATTATTATTATTTTCTTTTCAGAATGTTAGATAGGTTAAGGGCAGGTGCGTCGACTGATTGGGCAAAGGTCCTATCTTTAGATACACACCCCCTCCCCCTCCCCGTCCTTTGCGATCCAAAGATGGTGGACGTTTAACAATGCTCGGGTTGGGGCGGCCCCAAGGGGCACTTGGGAATGGCAAACTGCCCCCTCCCCCACAGACACACACAAACACAATCGACGCCCCTGGTAAAAGAAGTTAATATGGAATGGACAAAATATTGTTAGTCTCATAATACTTTTAGAATATGACATGTAATCATGGCCTCTTTTTGTTTTCCTTTTCTATATTTGGTTGCTACTTTAACTGAATGTGATTGTATGCCAAATAAACCTGGAGGAAAAGGAGAGGCACTGTAGAAAACAGAAATAGAAAGGAGTGGACGGAAGTGGGGCAATCATAGGCGCCGGAAGTGGGGGGCAGTTGCCCCCCCTCCCCCCCCCCCCCCAGTCAAAAAAGTGGGGGGGGGGGCAAAACGCATTTTTGCCCCCCCCCCCAAAAAAAAAAAAAAAACGCCCCCCCCCCCCCCCTCCAAAAAGAAAAACAACAACAGTAAAGGAGTAAACATGGTTTGTATTTTTAATCCAAAAGAACGTAACAATAATAAAAACCTGAATTAAATCACATAATTATACAATTCCATTCAAAGAAAAAGGAAAGTTCACAGGAATTAAATTTCATAAACATTGCGCATGCCACCTACGGTATTTATCAATGGAGGTCTTTATAATTATAATATCGCTATTATAGCGATACGCGCATATCGTGGACATATTGTGCGAGAATGGGAAAGCGTGTCCGTTTTTTTGTTATAGGGGTGAGAAGACATGAGCCCCTGAACGCTGGCGTACTGATGGCGGGGAGGGGGGGTGATGTATTTCTTATTCGAAACAAGTGTTTTACAAAAGTTGATGTTGTGACATGATTTTTCGGCATTTTTTCTCCATTTTGGGGGGAAGTCATACCTTTTTATGCGTTTGTTGGAAAATAAGAAATTCCCAAATTACAGTCAGGCGAAAAACGCTTATCTGGAAGCCTTTATGTCATGGTCTGCAAAGTGGCTGGGCTCGAGCCCCCCCCCCCCCCTCCTTTTTGAAAAAGTATGAGAAAAAGAAAGAAAGACGGAGAAAAAAATAAGTGACCTGCCAATGTCCCAAATAAGGTATATAAAATGCTCATCTGACCGTAATAACATGCTTAAAACCCCAGAACTTACGGGGGCTCCGCCCCCGGACCCCACCAAGGGCCCTAATGCGGGCCCCTGGATGCTCATCTGACCGTAATTAAATACCTAAAACCCCTATACTTCCGGAAGCTCTGCCCCCTGGAACCCCACCGAGGGCCCTAATGCGGGCCCCTGGATGATCATCTGACCGTAATTAAATACCTAAAACCCCTTTACTTACGGAAGCTCTGCCCCCTGGACAGTGGCGGATCCAGGGGGGGGGCCCGGGGGGCCCCCCCTTGAGAAAAAAATCATGTAAAATCACGTGATTTTTACCTTTTTTTGGGGTTGGGCCCCCCCCCCTGGGGGGTACAAATCGAAAAAATTTCGAGGACCAAAAAAAAATTAAAAAAATGTGTTCACTACCCCCCCCCCCCCCCCCCCCCACTGAGCGACTTTTCGGCCGGCGCGATTTTCAAATTTTCGGGAGCAAAAAAAAATGAAGAAAGTTGGGCCCCCTCCCCTAAGAAATCCTGGATCCGCGCCTGCCCCTGGAACCCCACCAAGGGCCCTAATGCGGGCCCCTGGATGCTCATCTGACCGTTATTAAATACCTAAAACCCCTGAGCTCCCGGGGCTTTGCCCCTGGACCCCAACAAGGGCCCTAAGGCGGCCCCCTGGATGCTCATCTGACCTTAATTAAAAATACCTGAAACCTCTGAGCTTCCGGGGGCTCTGCCCCCTGGACCCCACCAAGGGCCCTAAGGCGGGCCCCTGGATGCTCATCTGACCGTTATTAAATACCTCAAACCCCTGAGCTTCCGGGGGCTCTGCCCCTGGACCACACCAAGGGACCTAAGACGGCCCCTAATGCTCATCTGACCGTAGTTAAATATTAAAACCTCTGAGCTTCTGGGGGCTCCCCCCCCCCCTTGGAACACGTCAATTGCCTTAAAGAGGGCCCCTGGATGCTCATCTAACCGTAATTAAATACCTAAAACCCCTGAGCATCCTGAGCTTGACCCCCTGCCGAGGCTCAATGCCCTGGACCTCACGCCAAATTACGCTCTACCTGATCAATAATACTCCACTTTGAAAAACGTTCCGCGGGACCTGCATGTAACGTGTAAGACTGGTGGTGGTGCAAATTTTTCGTCTGCCCCCCCCCTCCTCTTCCGAACTACTTTTTTTCTCATTACGTCACTGCCCCTGGAAGGTGAGCCCCCTGGAATGTTTGCCCCCCCCCCCCCCCCAATCCCAAACTGCTTCCGGCGCGCCTGGGGGCAATGAGATAGAAACATAGAGATATGGAACTGAATGACGGGGAGAAGGGGTATTTAAGAATGACCTACCTGATGTAAGACTGGTAAAGGATTCTCAACAAATTCATCGCCGTCTATGACGAGGAACTGATGTCGAGGAAAAAGCTCAACCCATCTCTTTAGATATAGCACGTATGCACTGTGCAAAAGGATAGAATTATCCGTGTTGACTTCACCATTCGGTTTAATGACGGATCCTTCAAAGGTTGTATTGAGGTAAGTCTTCGGTTTATTGCCTGGTTTAACTATCCGCGGTTCAAAGAACGCCGGATGTGCGACATGTTGTTGATGGAGGTAATCGGACACAGCTCGGGCAATCGGATCCCGGATCATGACGATGAATTTGGTCTCGGGTATTAGCGCTTTGATCCGCGCCGGCGTGTCTTCTTCAAAGATGTACGACGGCGTTTTCTCCATTGTTACCTGGTGTTTGGAGGAGATTGGCATCTGGTCTCGGTACCACTCGAGGCTCTTCTCTTTATTCCTGTTCCAATAGTAAATCTCTTGGGGAACAGAATGGACGAGAGAAGGGTGGCTGGTCAGGAAGAACGACAGGGCTCCGGTCCCGCACTTCTCCATCCCGATCCCGATGACGTGAGGAAGCCGCTTCTTACAGTCTAACTGGGCAAGGATGCTAGGATCTATCGCGGAGTCCTCGGTCGGACATTGCACCATGGGCAGGTCTGTATCAGGAAAGTTCGTCTCGGCGCCTGCAGAGTTAGAACCATTGCGCTCACTTTCAAGATGGCTGCCGTGCAGCGTGTCTTGCTCAATGATTTCCGCTGTGGCCTGGGTTATTGAACCCTCCATGAAAGGTGAGGCATAGCTGGAAATGCAATAACACATACCAAATACAAAACTTCCTAATATGATACCAGCTACAAAGGATCTTTGTGGTCTAATGTACGTTTTCATGGTTACTTTATCACTTCACCTAGTATAACGTTTGCATTAGAAGGAGTTGCTCTAAGCAGGAACCATGCGAACCATGCACCTTACCGGTCATGTTATAATCCGGCTCATTTCAGACCTCCTTACAAGATGGTAGATTCGAGGTTAACGGTGTGGGAATCATTCAGAAAACGTTTGGATAGTATTGACTTGATGCAACAGGTTCATATTTCATATATATTTGATTTTCCGGTTCTTGCACAATCCGGATTCCTCACATATAGAAACCTTCGACTATCACAAAGCGTCTCAGTTTTCGATAGTCATCTGCATGTATTGCACGAACATCCAACTCCCAGCGTTACCTAAGGTGGAAGGGTGCGTAACCAGTGGACTCATGCTTCGTCGCATTATAGGCATGGGTCAGATGTCCAAGATGATCCTTCCAACTGGCCTTCTGCGAGGGGTCTAGAGTTCCGACCATGTTGATTAAAGTCCGATTGAAGCGCTCCGTTGTTCCATTCCCCTGCGGATGGTAGGCAGTGGTTCGGCTCTTTTGAATCCCCGCCACTTTGCAGAGTTCTGCAATGAGGTGGCTCTCAAAGTTTCTCCCTTGGTCTGCGTGTATTCTGCGGGGAAACCCGTAGTGAACAAAGAAATTATCCCACAAGGTCTTAGCCACAGTTGTAGCGAGCTGATCCCTTGTGGGGTAGGCTTGTGCATACCTGGTAAAATGGTCAGTTACCACCAGGACATTCTCGTAGCCACCTTTAGATTTATCCAACTTCAGGAAGTCAATGCACACCAGTTCCAGCGGTTCAGTTGTGTGGATGCTCGAAAGGGGAGCACGGTTCCCTGAAGTCGGTGTCTTCCTCAGGCAGCATCGCCTACAGGTGGTACACCAGGCATGCACATCTTGTGCCATCCTTGCCCAGAAGAAACGCTGGCGAAGATTGTCCAGAGTTCGTTCAGCCCCAGGGTGACCAACATCATCATGGAGGTGACCAAGAACCAGTTTGTGATGACAACGTGGGAGGAGCAGTTGATGATGCAGTGTCGCAGCAGAGTCCTGGTACCGCCGATGAAGAACTCCTGACTTTAGTTCTAGGCGTTGGTACTGCCTGAGAATGAGCTTAGCATCTGGAGAGCACACTTGAAACTCCTGCTTGGTAGGTTTGGAGCCTCGCTCCACATACGGCATAACTACCGACAGATCAGGATCCGATCTTTGCTGCCGAGCAAGCGTTTCCACTGGAATGATGTCGATGGAGGGTGTTCCCGTCTCACTTTCACCTTGATTGCCTGGAGAGTCTGGGTTAGATGCACCGGCTGCCAACTGGAGAGCAGTGGGATGTACAAATCCAGACGGTTGCAATCCTCCTTGCAGAACGGCTGACACTGCTAAATGGCTGCAGTCGACTTGCACATCTTGAGTTGGTACTCCAGCCGACGCCTCTGGCAACCTTGAAAGAGCGTCTGTCTGTATCGATTAATGTATGGAATAATGTATGAATTAATGTATGGATTGATGTATGAATTAATGTATGAATTAATGTATGGATTAATGTATGGATTAATTGTAATATTGAGATTAATTGTAAAATTGAGATTGATGGCTTGCCTCTCATTGAAAAACAATCTGTTACATTTTTAGGAGTCACTATTGACTCTCATCTAAATTTTAATGAGCATATACGTAATATACATACATCAATATCAAGGAATATTGGAATACTGTATAAGTTTTAAAAAAATCTTTCTGAAAGGTCTATGATTATATTATGCAATTGTCTAATTTTATCACATGTGATATATTGTAATATCGTATGGGGTAATTGTATTTTAACACGAATTAATTCCTTATTTTTGCTTCAAAAGAGAGCGATTCGCATGATCACTAACTCACATTATATATCACACACGGAACCTTTATTTCAGCGTTTAAAAACATTAAAAATACAAGATATTCACATTTTTCAGACATGCATTTTTATGTATAAATATCCTCATAATCAACTACCATCCCTATTTCACAATATTTACAATTTAAACTCAAACATTCACACATACCCCACCCGTTGTTCAACAAATTATCACTTAGAAAATCCTAAAATACTTTTAGCACAAAATTCAGTAAGACATCATGAACCAGATGTTTGGAGCTCCTTACCAAATTCAATAAGGCATTGTTCATCTCTCTATTCTTTTAAAGCATTTCTCAAAAAAAACTCTTATATCGAAGTATCTACTTAACTGATTTCAACATGCAGTAGGCAATTGTCAAATTTTGGTCACATTGCAACTCAGTTTTGCAAATTTTGTTTTCTATTTCGTATTCTTAGTTTCCTTTATTGTAAAGGATATATTTGTTTCCACTCCACTATACCACACAGAGCTACGTGCACTTTCACCATTCGTTACAAACACGCACGCTCGCGTGCACATGCACACGCACATACGCACACACCCACACACACGCATACACACACACACGCACGCACACACACAATATATATATATATATATATACACTTGCACAACACACTCACCAACTCATACACAAAGATCGTTGAAACACTTTTTCATTTTAAGGTTTACCTTAAGATTTTTTTGTTTTTTGTTTTTTTGAGGCCGCCATCCTTGTCAAGCTTTGCTTATGATTGCGGTCTCCTGCACTTTTCCAACAGAATAGTTCGGATAATACTTTAAATTTATGATTATATTTTATGGAAATATTAAGTTTCGTTATTATATGCACATATATTATATAAAAAAAACATTTTGACATGAAGAAATTATTGTTTATGTTGTATTATACCTATTATGTTCTTTGTTGTTCAGTTATATTTAACATGGAAAAAATTGTCATTGTTCGTATAATCCTGCCTTAGCCCGCTTGAAAATATCAAGAATAACGAGATCTATCAAAATGCTTAGAAATAAAAGAATTGTTTCATTTGTGGTTCTATTTTTCAGGTGCGCTCGAGTAAAGTTGAAATAGTACAAAATTACTGTAATACCTCAATGATTACTTAGTCGGTTTAAGTCACTGTCGCAATAAGCCTCGTAAGGCAATGTGTTAGACCATGTCGTAGAAGAAAACATTGATAGAACCAGGTGAAACACTTGCAATCATACGGAAATTTTAAATATGATATTTCTCGCACTTTTCAAAGACCAGGTTCAAAATCACAAGGATCTATAGAAAATGTAATTGCTCAAAGAATATGTGCGTCGTTGCACTTTCCTACAAATTCAATTCTTTTTTATTTCTAACATTTCAGCCCATAACGATATAGAGGATACCCCTGCTTACCACCAACGGCCACATAACCACATTGTCACATCCTTCTACTCGTTAGGGATCAAGTCATTGGTTCTGAGATTAATCGTAAGATATTTCGTCAATTGATCAAAGAAATATTCCTGTCCCCTCACGTCCTCAGTCCAATGGAGGTAGGGTCTGCCGTCACTGAGGTACAACCTCGCCAAGAACGGTATCTCATCATATGGGATGTCTTCGATGAAGACCGCGACTACGAACTCGGTCTGAGCAGGGAGGTGGAATCTGAGTGTCACTCACGTGGTCCATCGCGGTGCGGAACTTGAGCACGAACCAGCGATCGCGCACGGCGGCTCTGCTTATATACAGAGGGTTCCAAAAACGCTTCTAAAATGTGAAATTTTGTGGTAAAGGCCGGGGGCATCGAAATTAGTTTACTCTCCTTCATGATCATTAATTCGCAAACATTTTTCAGGATACCTTCAACTTGCTCCCAATAATCCAGCCTAAAAAGTATTATTCTGATTTTAGAGGAATGGAATGAGCAGTACATCAGAATAAGGGGCAGGGTCAAAAGTGAAAGTTTCAAAATGCACTGGTGAGCACCGGTGTAGTTTTGTTATGCAGTACTCTGCACAGCAGCTCTACACTTTTTATAAAAAGAAGAATACACAGCCGAACAAGAGATATGCATTTACGAAATGTTATAAAGATTCCCCATAAAACCCGGGTACTATGCACGCTTTTTTAAAATTTTACTTTATGCACAATATTTTCCGAGGTAACTAGTAATGACGTTTGAGCTGTATCTTGAGTGCGATTAAAAAAAAAAACTGAAGACAGATACAGTGATTTCCTCACATGCAATTGAGTCAATTGTACTTTGATGACAAACTTTATTTTGAACAAATTATAACTATTTCCGCTCACAAAATATTGCATCATATAAATCGGCATACGAGAAAATAACGATAATATAATACACTGTGAATCATTTTATTAATTATACCTTATTTTTCATTCATTTCCAGGAAACGCAATAAGTAAAAAGCGCTTGGAAATTTAGTGAAATGCAAATATTCCAACTATGAGCCTAGATTTGTATAAACCACCCAGTGTAAGGGCGGACGGGGACAAAGGTTAACTTGCGATAATTTTTTCAAAATTAGAATTATGAAATTTTCTCATCGGATTTT
>JAVYIG010014318.1:17500-42189 GCA_035222895.1 Strongylocentrotus droebachiensis
TCTGTGTATAAATGGCCCTGAACCTACTCTTTTTTTTTGTTCGTGATTTTTTTCTCATGTGTTATTGATCCAATTATTTTCAACGAAATATCACATAGTATCAACATATAAATCATGGTAATTCAGAATTACGTGAAATGACGCATGTCTAACATATACATAAAGGGAGTTTGTCATGACGAGACTATGTGTCTTTCCCGTGGCACTACCCGGGGCCAATCGGGTATAATACGACTACGGACGATGCGACCGCAGCTTTCGCGTGCATGCAACATATGCGAAACCGAAGCGTGAGGAGAACTTCGGTCTGTTTCGCCAACGCTAGCGCGCACTGACCAAGTTTAGCGCGCGCTGACCCAGTTAATAAAGTCCATTCGTTTGCGTGCAGTTGTCCAAAAGAAGACGTAGACGGTGTTAACCAGTATTTGCCATGATACACTCCCTTTACGGGGAAAAAACCTACTCGTTGACGAGCGCCCTCACGACAGTAGAGCTGTCCTTATGAGCCTGGTAGAACAGGGTGTAGAGGAAAGGTAGAAGACGATATCTTTCTGATAGGATGGACTTCGTCATCTCAACGAACTCCTCACCGAAGACAGGAGGATGCTGGGGCTGTGGAGGTCGATGATATCGAAAATGACAGAGAATTCAGTTTACGACAAATTAACCAGTATACTCGTTTTTAAGACGAAAGGGTTTTACAAAATAGCTTCAATTGACTGGAAAGATTGAGCGAGGGGGAGAGAGAGAGAGAGAGAGAGAGAGGGAGGGAGGGGAGAGATAGAAGAGAGAGAGAGAGAGAGATGTGAGATGGAGTGGAAGAGAAATGATAGAGAGGGACCTAGAATGATGATTGCATAGAATTATTGAACGGTCAGGGGAGTTGGAATTCAAATACATCCAGTCTGTGCTATCCGGTATCCCTCCATAGATATCTTTTCAGAAAATTTAACATCTGATTAAATCAAATTTAAATTCATTCATTACATTTCCATGGAAACGTTTATATTAAAATGCTAACCAGACGTTTTAATTTTTTGACGGTCAACAACGTACATCCTAAGACATGGGATCGACGGGTAACCTGGATAGAGGATGGTGACAAGAAGTAAGGGGGAGGAGGAGGAAGGAGGAGGAGGAAACTGAAGAGGAAGAGAAAGAGGAGAACTTTCATTTAAATGTATTAATCATTACTTATGTATTTTACTTACATACCACCCCATAGCATTATGATTCCTAGAATAGGGGTAGAATGCTCCTAACTGGGTCCACCGCCAGCACATCTCATATGTTGTGTTACCCCAGAAACCGCAGATGTCCGCACCACTCTGAATAAGGCAACAAAAATGATATCTTAATGAATAAGTCGTGGTAGTGTGTTATCAGTTACATTTTATACAGTATAGGCTTGCGGGTGCACCATGTGAGAGAGAGGGAAGATTGAGGAGTCCTGAAAAGGACTCTCGGTAATCGTTCTTGAGGGTTTGTAGTCCTGAAAAGGACTGTTTTGTATAGTCTAGAAAAGGACTGTTGGTTAGCTTTCTTAGCTTATAGTTCCATGCAAGGAGAACTATAGCGCTTGGAGATTTGTATGTTGCAGAAGAAAATAGATTCAATTAAATTCAAAATATTCTTCGTTTACGGTGGTCACATTTATACGCAATATGAACTACATTGTTTAGGAAGTAAGATGGCGGAGAAAAAGAAGAAAGAAACATAAAAGATACTCACGTATGGCATTCCAAACATGTTGAATTCCAGCATACCTGACCAAGAAAATTGAAATGAAATATAAAATACATATTTCCTTTTTCTTTTCATATACATGTACCACTCTCAAATCTTGATAGTGATAACAGCGGTGCACTGCGCTTGTTTCATATTAATACAATTCACAAAGCGAGAAATAAAACTGCGATTAATTTTTTATGGTTAGTTTCCATTGCCTTCAGGATTCAGAACTAAATTTTGTGTGTAGATACATGAGTTTTTATTGCTCTATATTTACGAACGTTTCCACTATCATAAAATCTAAAAGTAAATAGAAACTGAAAAATTCATAAGCTAACATCAGCCTCTGACATTACGCCCATAATCCCCCCCCCCATCGTATTATTACCTGTAATACCCCAATGAAGATGGCCCCAGATACTCTGATTATCTCCAAGCCAATGATGGGCGGCCTTGCCAGTACCAGCAAAGGTAGAGCGGCTGAATACCAGACTACGCTTCTCAGGGAAAACCGTTTTCAGCGCTCTTGAAGGAAAGAAAGACACGCATTTTGTAATCTGTAAAAATCTTCATTTTTTAAAGTTTGCCTTCAATTATGGATTGTTTTAATTCTTGACAGAATGATGAGTAGGGAACAAAAATGTGTTGGGGGCATCCCCCTGGATATGTCACTCCCCTTTTACTATTTGTGTGTATTGTTTTTTTATCAAAACAGAAGAAGTACAAATCAAAACATAGTTAATACAATTACATCATTCAGAGGTTGAAACAGTTACAAGACAAAATTAAATTCGTACATTTACTTTTTAATCCAAAGCAGTATACAGAAGAACGCTTACTTTCAAGCATTTATGCTTTCTTAGCAGTCAGGTAAAATAACCACCACCATTCATTCAAACTATTTAAACAAAATTGTCCTTTTTTTTTTTTAATCAAACAATGCTGTTTATTTAATGATAATGATAATAATCTTTGAAAAAAACATAGTACTAACCCTGAAGATAGAGAATTATTATTAAACCCAACCAATAAACAAACAAACAAACAAACAAAACAAGAACAAAACATCAACAAAACAAAAAACCCAATATGGAACAGTGAAGGCTTACTCGTATGTTCCT
Source organism: Strongylocentrotus droebachiensis (assembly GCA_035222895.1). Classification (NCBI taxonomy): domain Eukaryota; kingdom Metazoa; phylum Echinodermata; class Echinoidea; order Camarodonta; family Strongylocentrotidae; genus Strongylocentrotus; species Strongylocentrotus droebachiensis. The sequence goes on from JAVYIG010014318.1 coordinate 20,353, forward strand.
ACACCCATCGTGTGACCATAGAGGCTGTGTAGGTTGTAATGGTCACCTGTGCCATGTCGTGCATCCATACATAGAGTCTTGGTAAATATTTTACCATCGTCGATCGTGATTTCTGCATATCAAATGTCATATTAATATCAATTTTTATTCACTAAAACTTGCAGCGGGGTGGTTATCATTAGCGTCAAAATGGGGGCGAACAGGTGGATTAAGAGGGGGGTCACGGGGTCCCGGTACCTCCCGTCCACACCTCTCTCACTCTCCCTCCCTCCCTCTCTCTCTCTCTCCCTCTCTCTCTCCCTCTCTCTCCCTCCATCTCTCTCTCTCTCTCTCTCCCTCGCTTGTCAGAGATCAATGGTGTACACCAACAACCCAAAGTTCTGATAATTTGTTTTCTCAGACTTTTCTTCTTAGGCCTTGAAACGATATGCTGTATGCTATCAGGGTTCACCATAGGTTAATGATATTTAAAACAAATATGCATTATTGAAAAAATATTCATGAAGAAATGGAAGAAAGACATTAAACAAATCTATTCCATCGTTATCACTTTATAAGAAATTGAAATGTATGTAACTTTCTGCACACAAGATGCCGTCACCTCGAAAAAAAACTTCAAAGTTGCCTATGTCGTGTTTGATTGAATACAAGTTCCGAAATTAGCAACTTTCTTTTTTTTTATCAGATTTTGCTCGAAATTTTCGCTAATCCGTTCCTCTTATTTTAAATCATCCACATTACCTGACGGTTATTTCTGTGTAGTTTTTTTGTGGCTGTTTTCACATTTTTTGTTAGTGTATATTTTATGATTGGTTATGTCAAATGCTTGAAATTGATTGTGTCAACAATTGTTTACTCACTTGGTATATAAGGGGGATAGTTCCATCTGTTATTGTCGCATCCATCAATGGACCCCCACCCGAAATTTGAAGGTTCATTCATGTCCTTTAGGAGATAAGAAAATAATAGAAATTTTAAACAATTCAAGTAAACAAGGAAATAATATATTTAGAGAAATAGAAACAGGTATACTTAAAGAACAGACTGAACGCAGTCACGGTATAGAAAAATAAACAATATAATATCTTTGAAGATAAATACAATTTTCTTTTTTATTGCACTTCCTATGGTCTTCTATTCAATTAATCGCTTTTTATTTGCAACCTCCACTTTTTTGTTCAGGCTATTTTAGCCAACATATGTAGGAAGACTGTTTTCCACGATCGAGTGATATTATTTTTCACAAATAATTATGAAAAGGATTATTATCGAAAAATATACATGTTCATTGTAATAATCCGATATTCAACTGCGGTATTATATGGTATTACAAACCCATGTGAGTCCGCAATCATTTTCTACTGTTAAGCGATCGCAACTATTTGCAATGACGAACCTTCGTCATTGCCTTGTTTTCGTTCACATTCTGCCCCATTAATTGCAATGACGACCCTTCGTCATTGCCTTGTTTTCGTTCACATTCTGCCCCATTAATATTCTCCTTTTCCTCCTTTTCCTCCTTATCGTCAGGAAATCGCATTCGTTTTGCACGTAGTGTTTGTGATTCCTAGTTAGGTGCTTTCCTCATGTCCTTTTCCTTTCAAATTTCATAGGCATAGTCTCTAACATCTCATCAAGGTCACTACATTCTTCGATTTTGGAAATCACTCATGCATGACCGTCCAGGCGCCATTTTGTCCGTTTCTGGTCCATTTTAAGGCCTTTCTTTCTTCCTTCCTATCTCCACTATCCTAGATCCTACAAATTTCTAACAAATTCCTCTAGATAGTCTGAGAGATGTTCTTTCATCTGCGACACATGACTTGACCTTCAAAATGCCATCTTCATACTCGAAATTCAAATCTAAAACCGACTCCGTCAAAAATCTCTCAAGTTCTTGAAAAATGGACCCCTAAATAATCTAAAACTGCCATAACTTTCTCATATAAATTCCGTTTTGTATTTAAATCTCACAGTATCTTTATCTCATAATTGCACATAGCCATGCTAAATTTCACGCTCCAATGTCTTTGCACAACATAAATAGCGCCCTCTAAAGTTCTGGGAATTGGCTTTCTCTCTGTGGCCGTATCTCCATAATGGCTTAGCAAACCCGTACCCTTTTTTGGATTTAGATACTTGAAGATATGCCCTTTCCAGCCATATACAAAATTATATACCCTATCACTGACCAAATTTGAGAAAATTGCCCTCCAAATTCGCCATTTTCAAGAAAATTCCGAAATAACTTCAACTTGCTCTAAAATGACGATCTTTATACCTACATCAATGAAACTTGGCAGACACATGTATCCATATACGTGACAACTGTTTGCTAAGTTTGGTAAAATTCGAATATGTCAGCGCAAAGTAATCGCCAAAAATGATGAATTTACTATGCATTTCGTAATAGCGCGTTTAATGCGTGCAGTACATTGCGCGCAGATGACAATGGTGTCAAACTGACCGCAATGAAGTGCCCTTTCGAATGATACCAAGTATGGTATATGTTTACACAGAAAATTGTGAGTAAATCGCATCTGAACAAGGGTCACTATACGAATTCCGCCCGATTATAACACTTATCGGCGATGACGTCATTTTTTCAGACTACTTTTCGCCCCCTAAACATCCTTTTTTTTCGTTGAAAATTTGCAATGACATTCCGAGATGCAATACGCAGGGCACCTCGTGGCCGGATTTTTGAAATTGGTCAAGGGGGCTATTTAAGACGCCATTTTGTCCTTTAAATCTATTTTACATCACATGTTTCGATAGGATTATCATAGAAAAAAAGAGAGTAGTTTACAATAACAACCATGAAATTCTCTTTCCAATGATACCATATACGGCCCATAAAGAGACATAAAGAGAGAGAGAAACAACAATTTAACTCCGGTCATAATACAGATCCTGTACGTTTTCCGCCCATGCATTACACGCATTGTCTATGGGGCAAATCGGGTTCACGCTTTTGACCCCTAGAACGATCTTGATTGCAATGACGAACATGCAACTAATCCCATTTGTTTTTGCACGCAGTGCTTGCGAGCCCTTTCTAGGTTCTTTCCCCTATCCCAATTTCTTTCAAACTTCGTAGGCATAGTCACTACCATCCCATGAAGGTCACTATTGAGGCCTTTCTTTCGCCCTACCTGTCTCCAATATTACAGAAGCTAAAGACTTCGTACAAATTGCTCCTGATAGTCCGAGAGAAGCTCTTTCGTTCGACACGTAAAAACACGGCGTCATTGCACGCACATCGTTGTGACACGATTGCATTTCTAGTATTCTCCTTTTCCTCCTTTTCCTCCTTATCCTTATCGTCAGGAAATCGCATTCGTTTTGCACGTAGTGTTTGTGATTCCTATTTAGGTGCTTTCCTCATGTCCTTTTCCTTTCAAATTTCATAGGCATAGTCTCTAACATCTCATCAAGGTCACTACATTCTTCGATTTTGGAAATCACTCATGCATGACCGTCCAGGCGCCATTTTGTCCGTTTCTGGTCCATTTTAAGGCCTTTATATCTTCCTTCCTATCTCACTATCCTTCATCCTACAAACTTCTAACAAATTCCTCTAGATAGTCTGAGAGATGTTCTTTCATCTGCGACGTATGACTTGACCTTCAAAATGCCATCTTCATACTCGAAATTCAAATCTGAAACCGTCTCCGTCAACAATCTCTCAAATTCTTGAAAAAATTACCCCTAAATAATCTAAAACTGCCATAACTTTCTCATATAAATTCCGTTTTGTATTTAAATCTCACAGTATCTTTATCTCATAATTGCACATAGCCATGCTAAATTTCACGCTCTAATGGCTTTGCAAAACGTAAATAGCGCCCTCTAAAGTTCTGGGAATTGGCTTTCTTTCTATGGCCGTATCTCCATTATGGCTTGGCAAATCCGTACCCTTTTTTGGATTTAGATACTTGAAGATATGCCCTTTCCAGCCATATACAAAATTATATACCCTTACACTGACTGACTTTGAGAAAAATGCCCTCCAAATTCGCCATTTTCAAGAAAATTCCAAAATAACTTAAACTTGCTCTAAAATGACGATCTTTATACCTACACCAGTGAAACTTTGCACACATATGTATCCATATACGTGACAACTGTCTGCTAAGTTTAATAAATTGTAATGCCCTCGTTGCAAAGTTATCGCCAAAAATGATGAATTTGCTATGCATTACGTAATAGCGCCTTTAATGCGTGCAGTACATTGCGTGCAGATGACAATGGTGTCAAACTGACCGCAATGAAGTGCCCTTTCGAATGATGCCAAGTATGGTATATGTTTACACAGAAAACTGTGAGTAAATCGCATTTGAACAAGGGTCACTATACGAATTCCGCCCGATTATAACACTTATCGGCCATGACGTCATTTTTTCAGACTACTTTTCGCCCCCTAAACATCCTTTTTTTTCCTTGAAAATTTGCAATGACATTCCGAGATGCAATACGCAGGGCACCTCGTGGCCGGATTTTTGAAATTGGTCAAGGGGGCCATTAAAGACGCCATTTTGTCCTTTAAATCTATTTTACATCACATGTTTCGATAGGATTATCATATAAAAAAAGAGAGTAGTTTACAATAACGACCATGAAATTCTCTTTCCAATGATACCATATACGGCCCATAAAGAGACATAAAGAGAGAGAGAAAAAACAATTTAACTCCGGTCATAATACAGATCCTGTACGTTTTCCGCCCATGCATTACACGCATTGTCTATGGGGGCAAATCGGGTTCACGCTTTTGACCCCTAGAACGATCTTGATTGCAATGACGAACGTGCAACTAATCCCATTTGTTTTTGCACGCAGTGCTTGCGAGCCCTTTCTAGGTTCTTTCCCCTATCCCAATTTCTTTCAAACATCGTAGGCATAGTCACTACCATCCCATCAAGGTCACTATTGAGGCCTTTCTTTCGCCCTACCTGTCTCCAATATCACAGAAGCTAAAGACTTCGTACAAATTGCTCTGGATAGTCCGAGAGAAGCTCTTTCGTTCGACACGTAGAAACACGGCGTCATTGCACGCACATCGTTGTGACACGATTGCATTTCTAGTTGCAATGACGACCTTCGTCATTGCCTTGTTTTCGTTCACATTCTGCCCCATTAATATTCTCCTTTTCCTCCTTTTTGCAATGACGAACCTTCGTCATTGCCTTGTTTTCGTTCACATTCTGCCCAATTAATTGCAATGACGAACCTTCGTCATTGCCTTGTTTTCGTTCACATTCTGCCCAATTAATATTCTCCTTTTCCTTATCGTCCGGAAATCGCATTCGTTTTGCACGTAGTGCTTGTGATTCCTAGTAAGGTGCTTTCCTCATGTCTTTTTCCTTTCAAATTTCGTAGGCATCGTCTCTAACATCTCATCAAGGTCACTACATTCTTCGATTTTCGAAATCACTCATGCATAACCGTCCAGGCGCCATTTTGTCCGTTTCTGGTCCATTTTAAGGCCTTTCTATCTTCCTTCCTATCTCCACTATCCTAGATCCTACAAACTTTTAACAAATTCCTCTAGATAGTCTAAGAGATGTTCTTTCATCTGCGACGTATGACTTGACCTTCAAAATGCCATCTTCGTACTCAAAATTCAAATCTGAAACTGACTCCGTCAAAAATCTCTCAAATTCTTGAGAAATGGACCCCTAAATAATCTAAAACTGCCATAACTTTCTCATATAATGTCCGTTTTGTATTAAAATCTCACAGTATGTTCGTCTCATAATTGCTGATAGCCATGCCCAATTTCACGCTCCAATCGCTTTGCAAAACATAAATAGCGCCCTCTAAAGTTCTGGAAATTGGCTTTCTCTCTGTGGCCGTATCTCCATTATGGCTTGGCAGACCCGTACCCTTTTTTGGATTTAGATACTTGAGGATATGCCCTTTCCAGCCATAGACAAAATTATATACCCTATCACTGACCAACTTTGCGAAAATTGCCCTCCAAATTCGCCATTTTCAAGAAAATTCCGAAATAACTTCAACTTGCTCTAAAATAGCGATCTTTATACCTACGTCGTTGAAACTTGGCAGACACATGTATCCATATACGTGACAACTGTCTGCCAAGTTTAGTAAATTTTAATAACGTCAGCGCAAAGTTATCGCCAAAAATGATGAATTTGCTATGCATTACTTAATAGCGCCTTTAATGCGTGCAGTACATTGCGTGCAGATGACAATGGTGTCAAACTGACCGCAATGAAGTACCCTTTCGAATGATACCAAGTATGGTATATGTTTACACAGAAAATTGTGAGTAAATCGCATTTGAACGAGGGTCACTATACGAATTCTGCCCGATTATAACACTTATCGGCCATGACGTCATTTTTTCAGACTACTTTTCGCCCCCTAAACATCCTTTTTTTTCCTTGAAAATTTACAATGACATTCCGAGATGCAATACGCAGGGCACCTCCTGGCCGGATTTCTGAAATTAGTCAAGGGGGCCATTTAAGACGCCATTTTGTCCTTTAAATCTATTTTACATCACATGTTTCGATAGGATTATCATAGAAAAAAAGAGAGTAGTTTACAATAACGACCATGAAATTTTCTTTCCAATGATACCATATACGGCCCATAAAGAGACATAAAGAGAGAGAGAAAAAACAATTTAACTCCGGTCATAATACAGATCCTGTACGTTTTCCGCCCATGCATTACACGCATTGTCTATGGGGCAAATCGGGTTCACGCTTTTGACCCCTAGAACGATCTTGATTGAAATGACGAACATGCAACTAATCCCATTTGTTTTTGCACGCAGTGCTTGCGAGCCCTTTCTAGGTTCTTTCCCCTATCCCAATTTCTTTCAAACATCGTAGGCATAGTCACTACCATCCCATCAAGGTCACTATTGAGGCCTTTCTTTCGCCCTACCTGTCTCCAATATCACAGAAGCTAAAGACTTCGTACACATTGCTCTGGATAGTCCGAGAGAAGCTCTTTCGTTCGACACGTAGAAACACGGCGTCATTGCACGCACATCGTTGTGACACGATTGCATTTCTAGTTGCAATGACGACCTTCGTCATTGCCTTGTTTTCGTTCACATTCTGCCCCATTAATATACTTATCCTCCTTATCCTTATCGTCCGGAATCACATTCGTTTTGTACATAGTGCTTGTTATTCCTAGTTAGGTGCCTTCATCATATCCATTTCCTTTCAAATTTCGTAGGCATCATCTCTAGCATCTCATCAAGGTCACCTACTTTTTCGATTTTCGAAATCAGTCATGCATGACCGTCCATGCGCCATTTTGTCCGTTTCTGGTCCATTTTAAGGCCTTTTTATCTTCCTTCCTATCTCCACTATCCTAGATCCTACAAACTTCTAACAAATTCCTCTAGATAGTCTAAGAGGTGTTCTTTCATCTGCGACGGGTAACCTGACCTTAAAATGCCATCTTCGTACTCAAAATTCAAATCTGAAACCGACTCCGTCAAAAATCTTTAAAATTCTTGAGAAATGTACCCCTAAATAATCTAAAACTGCCATAACTTTCTCATATAATGTCCGTTTTGTATTAAAATCTCACAGTATGTTTGTCTCATAATTGCTGATAGCCATGCCCAATTTCACGCTCCAATGGCTTTGCAAAACATAAATAGCGCCCTCTAAAGTTCTGGAAATTGGCTTTCTCTCAGTGGCCATATCTCCATTATGGCTTGGCAGACCCGTACCCTTTTTTGGATTTAGATACTTGAGGATATGCCCTTTCCAGCCATATACAAAATTATATACCCTATCACTGACCAAATTTGCGAAAATTGCCCTCCAAATTCGCCATTTTCAAGAAAATTCCGAAATAACTTCAACTTGCTCTAAAATGGCGATCTCTATACCTACGTCGTTGAAACTTGGTAGACACATGTTTCCATGAACGTGACAACTGTCTGCCAAATTTGGTACATTTTAATAACGTCAGCGCAAAGTTATCGCTAAAAATGATGAATTTGCTATGCATTACGTAATAGCGCCTTTAATGCGTGCAGTACATTGCGTGCAGATGACAATGGTGTCAAACTGACCGCAATGAAGTGCCCTTTCGAATGATACCAAGTATGGTATATGTTTACACAGAAAATCGTGAGTAAATCGCATTTGAACAAGGGTCACTATACGAATTCCGCCCGATTATAACACTTATCGGCCATGACGTCATTTTTTCAGACTACTTTTCGCCCCCTAAACATCCTTTTTTTTCGTTGAAAATTTGCACTGACATTCCGAGATGCAATACGCAGGGCACCTCGTGGCCGGATTTTTGAAAGTAGTCAAGGGGGCCATTTAAGACGCCATTTTGTCCTTTAAATCTATTTTACATCACATGTTTCGATAGGATTATCATAGAAAAAAAGAGAGTAGTTTACAATAACAACCCTGAAATTCTCTTTCCAATGATACCATATACGGCCCATAAAGAGACATAAAGAGAGAGAGAAAAAACAATTTAACTCCGGTCATAATACAGATCCTGTACGTTTTCCGCCCATGCATTACACGCATTGTCTATGGGGCAAATCGGGTTCACGCTTTTGACCCCTAGAACGATCTTGATTGCAATGACGAACATGCAACTAATCCCATTTGTTTTTGCACGCAGTGCTTGCGAGCCCTTTCTAAGTTCTTTCCCCTATCCCAATTTCTTTCAAACATCGTAGGCATAGTCACTACCATCCCATCAAGGTCACTATTGAGGCCTTTCTTTCGCCCTACCTGTCTCCAATATTACAGAAGCTAAAGACTTCGTACAAATTGCTCTGGATAGTCCGAGAGAAGCTCTTTCGTTCGACACGTAGAAACACGGCGTCATTGCACGCACATCGTTGTGACACGATTGCATTTCTAGTCTTGGTTCTTCTTATCGTCCGAAAATCCCATTCGTTTTGCACGTAGTGCTTGTTATCACTCATTATGCCCTTTCCTCATGTCCGTTTCCTTTCAAATTTCATAGGCATAGTCTCTAACATCTCATCAAGGTCACTACATTCTTCGATTCTCGAAATCACTCATGCATAACCGTCCAGGCGCCATTTTGTCCGTTTCTGGTCCATTTTAAGGCCTTTCTATCTTCCTTCCTATCTCCACTATCCTAGATCCTACAAACTTCTAACAAATTTCTCTAGATAGTCTAAGAGATGTTCTTTTATCTGCGACGTATCACTTGACCTTCAAAATGCCATCTTCGTACTCATAATTCACATCAGAAACCGACTCCGTCAAAAATCTCTAAAATTCTTGAAAAATGGACCCCTAAATAATCTAAAACTGCCATAACTTTCTCATATAAATTCCGTTTTGTATTTAAATCTCACAGTATCCTTATCTCATAATTGTACATAGCCATTCCAAATTTCACGCTCCAATGGCTATGCAAAACATAAATAGCGCCCTCTAAAGTTCTGGGAATGGGATTTCTTTCTGTGGCCGTATCTCCATTATGGCTTGGCAGACCCGTACCCTTTTTTGGATTTAGATACTTGAAGATGTGCCCTTTCCAGCCATATACAAAATTATATACCCTAACACTGACCGACATTGCGAAAAATGCCCTCCAAATTCGCCATTTTGAAGAAAATTGAGAAATAACTTCAAATTGCTCTAAATTAGCGATCTTTATACCTAAATCAATGAAACTTGACAGACATAATTATGTATCCATATACGTGACAACTGTCTGCCAAGTTTAGTAAAATTCAAATATGTCAGCGCAAAGTTATCGCCAAAAATGATGAATTTGCTATGCATTACGTAATAGCGCCTATAATGCGTGCAGTACATTGCGCGCAGATGACAATGGTGTGAAATTGACCGCAATGAAGTGCCCTTTCGAATGATACCAAGTATGGTATATGTTCACACAGAAAATTTCGAGTAAATCACATTTGAATAAGGGTCACTATACGATTTCCGCCGAGTTTCCGCCCAATATTATAACACGTATCGGCTAAGACGTCATTTCTCAGACTTTTTTTCGCCCCCTAAACATCCTTTTTTTTCCTTGAAATTTTGCAGTGACATTTAGAGTTGCAGTACGCAGGGCACCTCGTGGCCGAATTTTTAAAATTGGTCAAGGGGGCCATTAAAGACGCTATTTTGTACTATAAATCTATTTTACATCACGTGTTTCGATAGGATTATCATAGAAAAAAAGAGAGTGGTTTGCAATAACAACCATGAAATTCTCTTTCTAATGATACCAAATACGGCCCATAAAGAGACGTAAAGAGAGAGAGAAAAAACAATTTAACTCCGGTCATAATACAGATCCTGTACGTTTTCCGCCCATTCATTACACGCATTGTCTATGAGGCATATCGGGTTCACGCTTTTGGCCCCCAGAACGATGTTTATTGCAATGACGAACATGCACCAAATCCCCTTGGTTTTTGCACGCAGTGCTTGCGAGCCCTTTCTAGGTTCTTTCCCCTATCCCAATTTCTTTCAAACTTCGTAGGCATAGTACCATCCCATTAAGGTCACTGTTGAGGCCTTTCTTTCGCCCACCTATCTCCAATATCACAGAAGCTACAGACTTCGTGCAAATTGCTCTGGATAGTCGGAGAGAAGCTCTTTCGTTTGACACGTAGAAACATGGCGTCATTGCACGCACATCGTTGTGACACGATTGCATTTCTAGTTGCAATGACGAACCTTCGTCATTGCCTTGTTTTCGTTCACATTCTTCTTATTAATATTCTTACTTCTTTGCAATGACGAACCTTCGTCATTGCCTTGTTTTCGTTCACATTCTGCCCCATTAATATTTTCCTTTTCCTTTTCCTTTTCCTTTTCGTCCTGAAATCCCATTCGTTTTGCACGTAGTGCTTGTTATTCCTAGTTAGGTGCTTTCCTCATGTCCTTTTCCTTTCAAATTTCATAGGCATAGTCTCTAACATCTCATCAAGGTCACTACATTCTTCGATTCTCGAAATCACTCATGCATAACCGTCCAGGCGCCATTTTGTCCGTTTCTGGTCCATTTTAAGGCCTTTCTTTCTTCCTTCCTGTCTCCACTATCCTTCATCCTACAAACTTCTAACAAATTCCTCTAGATAGTCTGAGAGATGTTCTTTCATCTGCGACACATGACTTGACCTTCAAAATGCCATCTTCATACTCGAAATTCAAATCTAAAACCGACTCCGTCAAAAATCTCTCAAGTTCTTGAAAAATGGACCCCTAAATAATCTAAAACTGCCATAACTTTCTCATATAAATTCCGTTTTGTATTTAAATCTCACAGTATCTTTATCTCATAATTGCACATAGCCATGCTAAATTTCACGCTCCAATGGGCTTGCACAACATAAATAGCGCCCTCTAAAGTTCTGGGAATTGGCTTTCTCTCTGTGGCCGTATCTCCACAATGGCTTAGCAAACCCGTACCCTTTTTTGGATTTAGATACTTGAAGATATGCCCTTTCCAGCCATATACAAAATTATATACCCTATCACTGACCAACTTTGCGAAAATTGCCCTCCAAATTCGCCATTTTCAAGAAAATTTCGAAATAACTTCAACTTGCTCTAAAATGGCGATCTTTATACCTACGTCGTTGAAACTTGGCAGACACATGTATCCATATACGTGACAACTGTCTGCCAAGTTTGGTAAATTTTAATAACGTCAGCGCAAAGTTATCGCCAAAAATGATGAATTTGCTATGCATTACGTAATAGCGCCTTTAATGCGTGCAGTACATTGCGTGCAGATGACAATGGTGTCAAACTGACCGCAATGAAGTGCCCTTTCGAATGATACCAAGTATGGTATATGTTTACACAGAAAATTGTGAGTAAATCGCATTTGAACAAGGGTCACTATACGAATTCCGCCCGATTATAACACTTATCGGCGATGACGTCATTTTTTCAGACTACTTTTCGCCCCCTAAACATCCTTTTTTTTCGTTGAAAATTTGCAATGACATTCCGAGATGCAATACGCAGGGCACCTCGTGGCCGGATTTTTGAAAGTAGTCAAGGGGGCCATTTAAGACGCCATTTTGTCCTTTAAATCTATTTTACATCACATGTTTCGATAGGATTATCATAGAAAAAAAGAGAGTAGTTTACAATAACAACCATGAAATTCTCTTTCCAATGATACCATATACGGCCCATAAAGAGACATAAAGAGAGAGAGAAAAAACAATTTAACTCCGGTCATAATACAGATCCTGTACGTTTTCCGCCCATGCATTACACGCATTGTCTATGGGGCAAATCGGGTTCACGCTTTTGACCCCTAGAACGAGCTTGATTGATTTGACGAACATGCAACTAATCCCATTTGTTTTTGCACGCAGTGCTTGCGAGCCCTTTCTAGGTTCTTTCCCCTATCCCAATTTCTTTCAAACATCGTAGGCATAGTCACTACCATCCAATCAAGGTCACTATTGAGGCCTTTCTTTCGCCCTACCTGTCTCCAATATTACAGAAGCTAAAGACTTCGTACAAATTGCTCTGGATAGTCCGAGAGAAGCTCTTTCGTTCGACACGTAGAAACACGGCGTCATTGCACGCACATCGTTGTGACACGATTGCATTTCTAGTCTTCCTCCTCTTCTTCTTGTCGTCCGGAATCCCATTCGTTTTGCACGTAGTGCTTGTTATTCCTAGTTAGGTGCTTTCCTCATGTCCTTTTCCTTTCAAATTTCATAGGCATAGTCTCTAACATCTCATCAAGGTCACTACATTCTTCGATTCTCGAAATCACTCATGCATAACCGTCCAGGCGCCATTTTGTCCGTTTCTGGTCCATTTTAAGGCCTTTCTTTCTTTCTTCCTGTCTCCACTATCCTAGATCCTACATCCTTCTAACAAATTCCTCTAGATAGTCTAAGAAATGTTCTTTAATCTGCGACGAATAACCTGACCTTCAAAATGCCATCTTCATACTCGAAATTCAAATCTAAAACCGACTCCGTCAAAAATCTCTCAAGTTCTTCAAAAATGGACCCCTAAATAATCTAAAACTGCCATAACTTTCTCATATAAATTCCGTTTTGTATTTAAATCTCACAGTATCTTTATCTCATAATTGCACATAGCCATGCCAAATTTCACGCTCCAATGGCTTTGCACAACATAAATAGCGCCCTCTAAAGTTCTGGGAATTGGCTTTCTGTCTGTGGCCGTATCTCCATAATGGCTTGGCAAACCCGTACCTTTTTTTGGATTTAGATACTTGAAGATATGCCCTTTCCAGCCATATACAAAATTATATACCCTATCACTGACCAAATTTGAGAAAATTGCGCTCCAAATTCGCCATTTTCAAGAAAATTGAGAAATAACTTCAACTTGCTCTAAAATGGCGATCGTTATACCTACATCAATGAAACTTTGCAGACATATGTATCCATATACGTGACAACTGTTTACCAAGTTTGGTAAAATTCAAATATGTCAGCGCAAAGTTATCGCCAAAAATGATGAATTTACTATGGATTACGTAATAGCGCGTTCAATGCGCGCAATACATTGCGCGCAGTTAACAATGGTGTCAAACTGACCGCAATGAAGTGCCCTTTCGGATGATACCAAGTATTATATATGTTCACACAGAAAATTGTGAGTAAATCGCATTTGAACAAAGATCACTACACGAATTCCGCCGAGTTTCCGCCCGAACCTAACACGTTTCGGCTATGACGTCATTTTTTCAGACTGCTTTTCGCCCCTTAAACGTCCTTTTTTTTCCTTGAAAATTTGCAGTGACATGCCGAGTTCCAATACGCAGGGCACCTCTTGGCCGGATTTTTGAAATTGGTCAAGGGGGCCATTTAAGACGCCATTTTGTCCTATACATCTATTTTACATCACGTGTTTCGATAGGATTATCATAGAAAAAAAAGAGAGTGATTTACAATAACAACCATGAAATTCTCTTTCTAATGATACCAAATACGGCCCATAAAGAGACGTAAAGAGAGAGAGAAAAAACAATTTAACTCCGGCCATAATACAGATCCTGCACGTTTTCCGCCCATTCATTACACGCATTGTCTATGGGGCATATCGGGTTCACGCTTTTGGCCCCCAGAACAAACTTGATTGCAATGTCAAACATGCACCAAATCCCATTGGTTTGTGCACGCAGTGCTTGCGAGCCCTTTCTAGGTTCTTTCCCCTATCCCAATTTCTTTCAAACTTCGTAGGCATAGTACCATCACATCAAGGTCACTTTTGAGGCCTTTCTTTCGCCCTACCTATCTCCAATATCACAGAAGCTACAGACTTCGTGCAAATTGCTCTGGATAGTCCGAGAGAAGCTCTTTCGTTTGACACGTAGAAACACGGCGTCATTGCACGCACATCGTTCTGACACGATTGCATTTCTAGTCCTTATCCTTATCCTTATCGTCAGGAAATCGCATTCGTTTTGCACGTAGTGTTTGTGATTCCTAGTTAGGTGCTTTCCTCATGTCCTTTTCCTTTCAAATTTCATAGGCATGGTCTCTAACATCTCATCAAGGTCACTACATTCTTCGATTTTGGAAATCACTCATGCATGACCGTCCAGGTGCCATTTTGTCCGTTTCTGGTACATTTTAAGGCCTTTATATCTTCCTTCCTATCTCCACTATCCTAGATCCTACAAACTTCTAACAAATTCCTCTAGATAGTCTGAGAAATGTTCTTTCATCTGCGACGTATGACTTGACCTTCAAAATGCCATCTTCATACTCGAAATTCAAATCTAAAACCGACTCCGTCAAAAATCTCTCAAGTTCTTCAAAAATGGACCCCTAAATAATCTAAAACTGCCATAACTTTCTCATATAAATTCCGTTTTGTATTTAAATCTCACAGTATCTTTATCTCATAATTGCACATAGCCATGCCAAATTTCACGCTCCAATGGCTTTGCACAACATAAATAGCGCCCTCTAAAGTTCTGGGAATTGGCTTTCTGTCTGTGGCCGTATCTCCATAATGGCTTGGCAAACCCGTACCTTTTTTTGGATTTAGATACTTGAAGATATGCCCTTTCCAGCCATATACAAAATTATATACCCTATCACTGACCAAATTTGAGAAAATTGCGCTCCAAATTCGCCATTTTCAAGAAAATTGAGAAATAACTTCAACTTGCTCTAAAATGGCGATCGTTATACCTACATCAATGAAACTTTGCAGACATATGTATCCATATACGTGACAACTGTTTACCAAGTTTGGTAAAATTCAAATATGTCAGCGCAAAGTTATCGCCAAAAATGATGAATTTACTATGGATTACGTAATAGCGCGTTCAATGCGCGCAATACATTGCGCGCAGTTAACAATGGTGTCAAACTGACCGCAATGAAGTGCCCTTTCGGATGATACCAAGTATTATATATGTTCACACAGAAAATTGTGAGTAAATCGCATTTGAACAAAGATCACTACACGAATTCCGCCGAGTTTCCGCCCGAACCTAACACGTTTCGGCTATGACGTCATTTTTTCAGACTGCTTTTCGCCCCTTAAACGTCCTTTTTTTTCCTTGAAAATTTGCAGTGACATGCCGAGTTCCAATACGCAGGGCACCTCTTGGCCGGATTTTTGAAATTGGTCAAGGGGGCCATTTAAGACGCCATTTTGTCCTATACATCTATTTTACATCACGTGTTTCGATAGGATTATCATAGAAAAAAAAGAGAGTGATTTACAATAACAACCATGAAATTCTCTTTCTAATGATACCAAATACGGCCCATAAAGAGACGTAAAGAGAGAGAGAAAAAACAATTTAACTCCGGCCATAATACAGATCCTGCACGTTTTCCGCCCATTCATTACACGCATTGTCTATGGGGCATATCGGGTTCACGCTTTTGGCCCCCAGAACAAACTTGATTGCAATGTCAAACATGCACCAAATCCCATTGGTTTGTGCACGCAGTGCTTGCGAGCCCTTTCTAGGTTCTTTCCCCTATCCCAATTTCTTTCAAACTTCGTAGGCATAGTACCATCACATCAAGGTCACTTTTGAGGCCTTTCTTTCGCCCTACCTATCTCCAATATCACAGAAGCTACAGACTTCGTGCAAATTGCTCTGGATAGTCCGAGAGAAGCTCTTTCGTTTGACACGTAGAAACACGGCGTCATTGCACGCACATCGTTCTGACACGATTGCATTTCTAGTCCTTATCCTTATCCTTATCGTCAGGAAATCGCATTCGTTTTGCACGTAGTGTTTGTGATTCCTAGTTAGGTGCTTTCCTCATGTCCTTTTCCTTTCAAATTTCATAGGCATGGTCTCTAACATCTCATCAAGGTCACTACATTCTTCGATTTTGGAAATCACTCATGCATGACCGTCCAGGTGCCATTTTGTCCGTTTCTGGTACATTTTAAGGCCTTTATATCTTCCTTCCTATCTCCACTATCCTAGATCCTACAAACTTCTAACAAATTCCTCTAGATAGTCTGAGAAATGTTCTTTCATCTGCGACGTATGACTTGACCTTCAAAATGCCATCTTCATACTCGAAATTCAAATCTAAAACCGACTCCGTCAAAAATCTCTCAAGTTCTTCAAAAATGGACCCCTAAATAATCTAAAACTGCCATAACTTTCTCATATAAATTCCGTTTTGTATTTAAATCTCACAGTATCTTTATCTCATAATTGCACATAGCCATGCCAAATTTCACGCTCCAATGGCTTTGCACAACATAAATAGCGCCCTCTAAAGTTCTGGGAATTGGCTTTCTGTCTGTGGCCGTATCTCCATAATGGCTTGGCAAACCCGTACCTTTTTTTGGATTTAGATACTTGAAGATATGCCCTTTCCAGCCATATACAAAATTATATACCCTATCACTGACCAAATTTGAGAAAATCGCCTCCAAATTCGCCATTTTCAAGAAAATTGAGAATAACTTCAACTTGCTCTAAAATGGCGATCGTTATACCTACATCAATGAAACTTTGCAGACATATGTATCGATATACGTGACAACTGTTTACTAAGTTTGGTAAAATTCGAATATGTCAGCGCAAAGTAATCGCCAAAAATGATGAATTTACTATGCATTACGTAATAGCGCGTTAAATGCGTGCAATACATGCGCGAAGATAACAATAGTGTCGAACTGACCGCAATGAAGTGCCCTTTCGAATGATACCAAGTATAGTATATGTTCACACAGAAAATTGTGAATAAATCGCATTTGAACAAAGGTCACTACACGAATTCCGCGAGTTTCCGCCCGAATTTAACACGTATCGGCTATGACGTCATTTTTTCAGACTGCTTTTCGCCCCCTAAACGTCCTTCTTTTTCCTTGAAAATTTGCAGTGACATACCGAGTTCCAATACGCAGGGCACCTCTTGGCCGGATTTTTGAAATTGGTCAAGGGGGCCATTAAAAACGCCATTTTGTACTATAAATCTATTTTACATCACGTGTTTCGATAGGATTATCATAGAAAAAAAGAAGGTAGTTTACAATAACAACCATGAAATTCTCTTTCTAATGATACCAAATACGGCCATAAAGAGACATAAAAAGAAAGAGAAAAAACAATTTAACTCCGGTCATAATACAGATCCTGTACGTTTTCCGCTCATGCATTACACGCATTGTCTATGGAGGCATATCGAGTTCACGCTTTTGACCCCCAGAACGATTTTCATTGCAATGACACACATGCACCAAATCCCCTTGGTTTTTGCACGCAGTGCTTGCGAGCCCTTTCTACGTCCTTTCCCATATCCCAATTTCTTTCAAACTTCGTAGGCATAGTCACTACCATCCCATCAAGGTCACTGTTGAGGCCTTTCTTTCGCCCTACCTATCTCCAATATCACAGAAGCTACAGACTTCGTGCAAATTGGTCTGGATAGTCCGAGAGAAGCTCTTTCGTTTGACAAGTAGAAACACGGCGTCATTGCACGCACATCGTTCTGACACGATTGCATTTCTAGTTGCAATGACGACCTTCGTCATTGCCTTGTTTTCGTTCACATTCTGCCCCATTAATATTCTCCTTTTCCTCCTTTTCCTCCTTATCCTTATCGTCAGGAAATCGCATTCGTTTTGCACGTAGTGTTTGTGATTCCTAGTTAGGTGCTTTCCTCATGTCCTTTTCCTTTCAAATTTCATAGGCATAGTCTCTAACATCTCATCAAGGTCACTACATTCTTCGATTTTGGAAATCGCTCATGCATGACCGTCCAGGCGCCATTTTGTCCGTTTCTGGTCCATTTTAAGGCCTTTATATCTTCCTTCCTATCTCCACTATCCTTCATCCTACAAACTTCTAACAAATTCCTCTAGATAGTCTGAGAGATGTTCTTTCATCTGCGACACATGACTTGACCTTCAAAATGCCATCTTCATACTCGAAATTCAAATCTAAAACCGACTCCGTCAAAAATCTCTCAAGTTCTTGAAAAATGGACCCCTAAATAATCTAAAACTGCCATAACTTTCTCATATAAATTTCGTTTTGTATTTAAATCTCACAGTATCTTTATCTCATAATTGCACATAGCCATGCCAAATTTCACGCTCCAATGGCTTTGCACAACATAAATAGCGCCCTCTAAAGTTCTGGGAATCGGCTTTCTCTCTGTGGCCGTATCTCCATAATGGCTTGGCAAACCCGTACCCTTTTTTGGATTTAGATACTTGAGGATATGCCCTTTCCAGCCATATACAAAATTATTTACCCTATCACTGACCAAATTTGAGAAAATTGCCCTCCAAATTCGCCATTTTCACGAAAATTCCGAAATAACTTCAACTTGCTCTAAAATGGCGATCTTTAAACCTAACTCGATGAAACTTGGCAGACACATGTATCAATATACGTGTCAACTGTCTGCCAAGTTTGGTAAATTTTAATAACGTCAGCGCAAAGTTATCGCCAAAAATGATGAATTTGCTATGCATTACGTAATAGCGCCTTTAATGCGTGCAGTACATTGCGTGCAGATGCCAATAGTGTCAAACTGACCGCAATGAAGTGCCCTTTCGAATGATACCAAGTATGGTATATGTTTACACAGAAAATTGTGAGTAAATTGCATTTGAACAAGGGTCACTATACGAATTCCGCCCGATTATAACACTTATCGGCCATGACGTCATTTTTTTCAGACTACTTTTCGCCCCCTAAACATCCTTTTTTTTCTTGAAAATTTGCAATGACATTCCGAGATGCAATACGCAGGGCACCTCGTGGCCGGATTTTTGAAATTAGTCAAGGGGGCCATTTAAGACGCCATTTTGTCCTTAAATCTATTTTACATCACATGTTTCGATAGGATTATCATAGAAATAAAGATAGTAGTTTACAATATCAACCATGAAATTCTCTTTCCAATGATACCATATACGGCCCATAAAGAGACATAAAGAGAGAGAGAAAAAACAATTTAACTCCGGTCATAATACAGATCCTGTACGTTTTCCGCCCATGCATTACACGCATTGTCTATGGGGCAAATCGGGTTCACGCTTTTGACCCCTAGAACGATCTTGATTGCAATGACGAACATGCAACTAATCCCATTGGTTTTTGCACGCAGTGCTTGCGAGCCCTTTCTAGGTTCTTTCCCCTATCCCAATTTATTTCAAACTTCGTAGGCATAGTCACTACCATCCCATCAAGGTCACTATTGAGGCCTTTCTTTCGCCCTACCTGTCTCCAATATTACAGAAGCTACAGACTTCGTACAAATTGCTCTGGATAGTCCGAGAGAAGCTCTTTCGTTCGACACGTAGAAACACGGCGTCATTGCACGCACATCGTTGTGACACGATTGCATTTCTAGTTATTATTGTTGTTGTTGCTTTTGTTAGGCCATTATACTTATTCATGTATTATTATCATTATTATAAAAGAGACACCTATTTGCCATTTGGGTTAAATGTGAAAGAAAAATACATAGTGATGTGGTACGATGTACTATAATATGAATGATTATGTTTGAAGCAAATGTATGATATAACTACTTTCCTACAGTCCTGGGCTAAAGTCAGGGTAATAATATTTGCAACTTAAGCATCACCTGGCATGAAATATAAATGAAGCTATTATTACTATTATTATTATTATTATTGCAATGACGAACCTTCGTCATTGCCTTGTTTTCGTTCACATTCTGCCCATTAATATTCTCCTCCTTGTTTTCCTTATCGTCCGGAAATCACATTCGTTTTGCACATAGTGTTTGTTATTCCTAGTTAGGTGCCTTCATCATGTCCATTTCCTTTCAAATTTCGTAGGCATCATCTCTAGCATCTCATCCAGGTCACCTACTATTTCGTTTTCTGAAATCACTCATGCGTAAACATCCAGGCGCCATTTTGTCCTTTTCTGGTCCATTTTAAGGCCTTTCTATCTTCCTTCCTATCTCCACTATCCTAGATCCTACAAACTTCTAACAAAATCCTCTAGATAGTCTAAGAGATGTTCTTTAACCTGCGACGCATAACCTGCCCTTCAAAATGCCATCTTCATACTCAAAATTCAAATCTGAAACCGTCTCCGTCAAAAATCTCTCAAATTCTTGAAAAATTGACCCCTAAATAATCTAAAACTGCCATAACTTTCTCATATAAATTCTGTTTTGTATTTAAATCACACAGTATCTTTATCTCATAATTGCACATAGCCATGCCAAATTTCACGCTCCAATGGCTTTGCAAAACATAAAGAGCGCCCTCTAAAGTTCTGGGAATTGGCTTTCTTTCTGTGGCCGTATCTCCATTATGGCTTGGCAAACCCGTACCCTTTTTTGGATTTAGATACTTGAAGATATGCCCTTTCCAGCCATATACAAAATTATATACCTTAACACTGACCGACTTTGCGAAAAATGCCCTCCAAATTAGCCATTTTCAAGAAAATTAAGAAATAACTTCGAATTGCTCTAAATTAGCGATCTTTAAACCTACATCAATGAAATTTGGCAGACATATGTATCCATATAGGTGACAACTGTCTGCCAAGTTTGGTAAAATTCAAATATGTCAGCGCAAAGTTATCTCCAAAAATGATGAATTTACTATGCATTACGTAATAGCGCGTTGAATGCGTGCAATACATTGCGCGCAGATGACATTGGTGTCAAACTGACCGCAATGAAGTGCCCTTTCGAATGATACCAAGTATGGTATATGTTCACACAGAAAATTGTGAGTAAATCGCGTTTGAACAAGGGTCACTATACGAATTCTGCCGAGTTTCCGCCCGATTATAACACTTATCGGCCATGACGTCATTTTTTCAGACTACTTTTCGCCCCTAAACATCCTTTTTTTTCCTTGAAAATTTGCAATGACATTCCAAGATGTAATACGCAGGGCACCTCGTGGCCGGATTTTTGAAATTAGTCAAGGGGGCCATTTAAGACGCCATTTTGTCCTTTAAATCTATTTTACATCACACGTTTCGTTAGGATTATCATAGAAAAAAAGAGAGTAGTTTACAATAACAACCCTGAAATTCTCTTTCCAATGATACCATATACGGCCCATAAAGAGACATAAAGATAGAGAGAAAAAACAATTTAACTCCGGTCATAATACAGATCCTGTACGTTTTCCGTCCATGCATTACACGCATTGTCTATGGGGCAAATCGGGTCCACGCTTTTGACCCTAGAACGATCTTGATTGCAATGACGAACTGGAACTAATCCCATTGGTTTTTGCACGCAGTGCTTGCGAGCCTTTTCTATGTTCTTTCCCCTATCCCAATTTCTTTCAACTTCGTAGGCGTAGTCACTACCATCCCATCAAGGTCACTGTTGAGGCCTTTCTTAATTTGCCC
>JAVYIG010014319.1:0-42186 GCA_035222895.1 Strongylocentrotus droebachiensis
GCAATGAATTACTGATTGAAAAAAGAAAGAAGATTGAGAAAATGTTGTCTATTCAGAGGCAAAAGGGTGTTAACTCTGTGGTATATATTTTATGAGTTAATGCCACAAACAATGTGTAATGGGAGACTGGATCTGTGGAGTTAGATTGCTAAAGGGAATAAAAAAGGGATCATAAATGAATACATATGAAAGAAAGAAATGAATTGATAAAGAGAGAGAGAGAGAAGGAGGATGGAGGAATTTGTCGTGAGAGACAGGGTTTGAAGAATTGGACCAACGATGGATACAAGTGATGAATGGAAGGAAGGAAGCAAATGCGTGAAATAACGACATCATGATAATTTCATACATTCCTTTTTTATGATGAATGTATAACACAATTTTTCTCTTTTAAACCCTTCTCATGTCTTCCTATAATAGCTCTGTGCAATATACCCAGAGCTAAATTTTCCTCTTTTCTAGTATTTTTTATTTTGTTTGAACAGGGGTCTATTCTCTATAACTAAATTCCCTTTCTGTGTTTTATTTTTCAATTTTCAGAGTATTTTCTCTGAAGTGTTTGAGCTGGAGCAGGCCGACCTGGAAAACAAAGGACCTCACAACGGCAACGGGTAAGCTCTTTATTTCATGGGAGGGGGAAGGGGGAATGGGGTTGGTGGGGTAGGGAGGGGAAGGGGAGGGGGGTGGTGATAGCCAGTGGCATGCAGTGGATCCAGCAATTGAGGATGACTGAGAGAGGGGCACAAGTTTAGATTAATATAATGCATACATAAGGCTTAGCAAAATGTACCTGCACAAAAAGATGCATCCAAAATTAACATGGCATAATGGTTAGCAATGTTGGTGAATTTAAAGATACGTCTCTGTGAGGCAAGTGCAATTTGTGAAGCTACGTCCGCAAGATGCTTCACAAACATCATGATGCACAATAATCAATGTTTCCTACAGTAGTCAACATTTTAGTAAAGCTTCAGAAGATTATATTTTCAAAAGAAAAAAATGCCATTCTAGCACCGGTTATTATCATAAACTGTACTGGATGCAGATGACTGAAGAATAAAATGCTGTTGAAAGAAAGAAGAGTTATGGTGTTGGTGAAGGCGGGAAGTCAATTTGATTAGAGTAGAACAAAGATTAGTTTTGTGTAACAGCAATCGGCACACCATCCACAGATACTTAGGGACTCTCAAGGACGTCCGACCAACATCAGTGCTCTCCATTCACGCCTGCTTACCCTTCAAATTGGCAATGCGTAGCGTCGACGATGAGAGGAGTGGGCAGATAGATGCCCTTATGCTGAGCCCATTTGGAAGTCAGGGGGCTATCTCCAAATGCTCTTTACCATGCATAAATCAGCATGAGAAACAGGACCGTAGGAAGCTAGTGAAGATTGAGCGTTTCTGCGGTTGATCGAGGCTGTTATATTGGGATTCACATCCTGTTACAGAAGTAGGCAGAGATGGAGGAATGGAATTATGGCTTTGTATGTTCTAGGTTTCTAGGAATGTTAGATGGGAAGTATGAGATTCATTTTAAAGAAAAATGATGCAAATAGCTAATTGATTAACAGAGGGCAAGTGAAGAGTGGGAGAGAGGGAGGAGGGTAAGGGGAGTAGAGGAGAAATATATATATTTACAACTATACTCCCCCAAATGTGTTGAAGGGGTGAGGCAGATCAGATGAAACAGATGAGGAGGAGAAGAGAGAGAGAGAGAAGGGTGGAAGATGAGGAGAAGGAGAGGGTAAAACTATTCATAACCAACGAAGCAAGAGTGATAATATAAAGAAAAGGAAAAAGAGATAAAAAGGCGGAGAGAGAGAGAGAGGAGTGGAGAGAGTGAAGGAGGGGAAAAGAGAGAGAGAGAGAGAGAAACAAAAGGGGGAAGATGAGGAGAAGGAGAGGGTAAAAATGATACATACTCCATGCAGAATAAACCTTGTACATTAGAGTGCCTACACTACAGACATATGATCATGTAGTCATAAGGAAACAGAAAATATATCAAAAATAGAGGAAAACTTCCTCATTATGAACAAGAAATATGGTAATTTGTTTTTGGATCCCCTTTGAAATGGGAAAAATACTTTTCCGCTCCTTCTGGCGTCTTCTTTTTTGTCCTTGCGAACCCATTGAATTAAGCATTTATGGCATTTGATCAACCCATTGCATAGATGAGTTGGAATTGGCCCCATTTAGCTTAACGGTGAATATTTGAGACAGGATTGCCCAAAATGAGCAAACCTTGAAAGGTGTACTATTAATGCATGTGGAAATTACAGAGATGAATAAGGGAGCTTAGTTTTAATGCCATTTGTGCATGGATATGAGTAAGTGGACGACCATTTTCTCTCGGTATGCTCACCATCGAATCGTGTACACTGTTTTAAACACTGTAGCAAAAGCATTTTTTTAAAAATTATTACTTCCTGCAGACTTCATAGAAGGTAACCTTGAGATAAAACATCTGCAAAAGTAATTATTCAATAATTTTTTTTGAATTCTTCAAAATTATAAAAAGTTTTCTGATTTGGTATATATGATATAATTATGAAGCGTATTGGATAAAATCTCACTTTTGTCAAGTTTGTTTCCCCCTTCACTATTCCACACATTATATATATTGTGTATTGAAAACATACTGAACACATACTACAGTAACAGAGAACAAACAAAGGGCCTTAAAGATAAACTTGAGTTCAGGTAAAATAAGAAAATGAATTCTCACAGAATCAAACAAAACTTACACTGAATGTTCAAGATAACAAATAAATGTCATTTGCCAAACAATTTTGGTAGAAAATGTATACTGCCTGAGTAATGAGCATAAAAAGATAAGGAAATCAAGGTAAGTAGCCCGACACCATTTGTGTAGTCCCATATACATCTTTCTGTGTGCAGTGCTTGTTACTCTACCAAGACTGGGCCAAATTTATTATGATTTTGATGACTCCATAACCTTGCAGTACACACCAATACTTACATGCTACATGATCAACTTTTTCTGATCCATTCCACACCTTTTTTTTCACATTGCAATCGCATGACCAGAACTCAACTTTATCTTTAACCCATTAATTACTCCACTCTCTTATTCCCATAGGCTTAATACATAAACCACCCGGTTTGCATGGCGATGGGTTAAAATGATTCTTTTTCGTGGAATGAGGACCATGTATTCACATGACGACGGGTATCTCTTCATCCCTGATTAGTGCATGCCCCAATTAGCCTAAGGAAGGCCAAACGTAATGTTGAAGTCGAGCCAGATTTAAGATTACATTAGCCTTCTCACAAGTCTAGTAATAATAATTATAGGCATTTCTGTAGCGCCGTCTATCTAGAAATTCTATTCCAAGGCGCACTAATTATTACCCCCGCTTTAGCCAAGCTGCCATTACAATTCTCCAGCTTTTCAAGGAATTTATTCCTGCCAGGTACCCATTTACCTCACCTGGGTGGAGTGGGGCAAATGAAGATTAATGTGGACTTCTACATCACAACACAACAGCTGCATTTACACTGGAAGCAAAAATCATCAATTTTTCTCACATTCTAGTGTTTCATCAGTAATTACATAATAACTACGGGCAAACATGACGAAAAATAGTTCTACAAAAATCCACCTCTGGAGTATGTTTTTTTTAATGCCGGCAGAAATTTAACTGATTTTTGCAGTGTAAATGCTCGCTCTCAAAACATGGGTGAATAATTTGGTCACGTGACTCTTCTCGCTTCCGTGTGGTCACATGCAGAGCAGCGACGATTCAGGCATACGCACTACTCACAAACAAAACTAGAATGAGCAAACAACAAAAGTCTTTAATGGGTTTTTTCCAGTAGTGTTAGTGGCAGTCCCCCAAATCAATGATTTTTCAAAATGGTGTTTAGGCTGTGTAAATAGGCGTAATAATTACTCATTTGACCATCTCCATGTGGTTCTATTGTTTATTTTGCCCGACTGCAAAGAAAGCATGTGTATGCTTGTAAATCAACAACCAGGGGTCTGACGGCTTTAGGTCCTCTCTGAGGCACTTTTCATTTTCATTTCATTTCATTTATTTTCATATTTCTCATGTTACATATACATTTCAAAATAAAGTACAAGTTGTTTTTTGTGTGATAAAATAACAATCAATAACACATAATATATAACATAAAGATAAGTGGTCAATATAAAGTACTGATTTAACTGAGAGAAATATGATGGGACCTACATGAAAGCAAGCTTGTAAAGCTGTAGGCCCCAGTGAAATAATTTGTGGTAATAAATGGAGGATGGATATAAATAGTGACCAATCCAAATGAATTTAAAAAATAAACGGGAAAGAAAAGAGAAACATGCGGTGGTGCTGTTTATATTGTCCTTCCCTTTCTTACAATGTAGACTTTGCAATAAGGATTAATGCCTTGTCAAAAGGCTATAGTGCATCCACTTGGTTTTGAACTGAGGTCATCCTGGTTATGAGATCATCGCTCAACTACTGAGCCACCTTGCCTCTTGTTTTAATCTTTTTTTTAAATTTTATAGTAGTCTGGATTCATCACAAGGGCCATACATTAGTCCTACACTAGAAGGTTTACCATTATGGGGAAATAAATGGGTGTGGTCTGTGCACGAAAAAACCCTCGATGTGAGAGTGTCATAGTCTAGTGGTTTGATCACTTAGACCTTGGAAGGGAAGGTCATGGGTTCAACCCCCAGCAGACAAGTTATTAACCTACATGTACATTAACCACTCTATAACTAGGAGAGGAAGAGTGGGACTTGGTAACATGGTGAAAGCCCTTCGAGTGACGTCACCCTTTACCCTTATATGTAGTGGTCATATGGCAGGAATATTACTCAGGAAGTGGAGATGGTGCACACATTGTGAGCATGGATGAATTTGATGACCAGGGTAGTTATATTGGTAAAGCACTGGGAGAAATATGTATCAAGCAGGATATTGACCAGGGCCCCCATCTTATAAAGAGTTGTGACCGATTCAAATTAATCGCAATTTGATATCAAGCGCAAATCTTTATTGAAGAGATGGTCATTTGTAAGTCTTTGATTGATTGGAGGTCTCCTGATTATTCTGAAACAATTGCAACACTTTAAAATAAGGTCATTATTATTTATAGGTGCCTATCATAAAGGGGTGAAGAGTATTGAGATGATAATTTGTCTAGTCTTGAAGGAGGCTAGATTTAGATGGATGAGATTGTGCGCAGTGATTTGGCAGCGTCTTAAAGGTCACAAGTTGGTTTGAGTTGATTAATGAAATGACCATTCTCAAAGAGGCTACCAAGGCTTTGTGTGGTGCAGGGGCAAGAAAGAAAGAAAGAAGAGGATGTTTTGTCTGTCGAGAGGCAACTAATTGCTGAGAAGATGCAGGGAGTACTGAAAATGATTCCTTTCTTAATGTGCACCTAGGACAGGGAGAACAACGGGGAAGAAAGAGAAAGGGAAAAGGGGTAGCAGTCACAAAGTAGGATGTAAATTTCCTGCCTAAATACAAATTGATACATTGAGAATAATAATTAAAAGAAAAGGAAGGGGGGAAAGGAAATTCTTTGAAGGAAAGATTTAAGATTAAAGAAATTAATTCATTTTAATGTGTGTCTGAGGGAGAACAGGAGGGAAGAAAGGAGCTGGGAGGCAGTTGGAAAGAAAGAATTATGACTTTCTATTTCTACTTTCAAAGAAAAAATGATGCAAAGTGCATTTTAAGGAAAGGAAGGGGGAGGAGAGGGGAAACATGTTGAAAGAAAGATGTTAGACTTAAGATAGTGTTCTGTTGTCTTTATTTGCAATGGAAAATGGATGGGCAGAACATAAAATATAAAGTTATAGAGAATGTTGAATTAGTAGATGTATTTTTATCTTATCAAGATGTCATTGAGTATGCCTAATGGATGATTATTACATGGCAGAATATTGGTCTGTCTCAAAAATAAAGAGAATGTTAGAGAGGGAGGGAGGGAGGGAGGGAGGGCGAAAGAGAGAGGGGGAAGGGGAGGGGAGAGAGGGTGGAAGAGGGGACGTGAGAGAGAGGGGGAGGGAGAGAGAAGGAGGGGGAGAGAGACAGAAAGAGAGATAAATAGAAAGAGAGAGGGAGAAAACAAGAAAGAAAGAAAGAGAGAGAGAGAGGGGGTGGGGGAGTGGGAGAGAGAGCGAGAGAAAAAAGAGATAATAAGAGAGAGAAAGAAAGAGAAAGAGAGGGAGAGGAAGAAAGAGGAAGAGAGAGAGAGAGAGAGAGAGAGAAGTAGAAAAAGGCAAGTTGGCATACATCATACAGTCTACTGACATACATGCACATCTTACAAAGGTAAACAAAGGTAATAGAGTGTATTAGATATATACCCAATGACAGACAAGTACATGATAGATGATAACCTGTCTGAACAAAAGAAAGTGGTAGGTAGAGAGATGAAGAGATACA
Organism: Strongylocentrotus droebachiensis; assembly: GCA_035222895.1. NCBI lineage: Eukaryota > Metazoa > Echinodermata > Echinoidea > Camarodonta > Strongylocentrotidae > Strongylocentrotus > Strongylocentrotus droebachiensis. Next base: position 6,428 of record JAVYIG010014319.1, read on the forward strand.
GAGAGAAAGAGACGGACAGAGATAGAGAGAGAGAGAGAGAGACAGAGATAGAGAGAGAGAGAGAGAGAGAGACAAAAGAAATGACCTTGAAGAAAGATGAGTTGTTGTAAAGTCTCATTAACACCTTCACATCTTACAGAGATAACATTAGTATAAACATTAGATATACATGATGTACCTAATGATGGATTATCACATGAAAGATGTTAGCGTGTCTCAAAATAAAGAAAATCGCAAAGAGATAAAGAAAGTGTGAGAGAGAGAGAGAGAGAGAACATAGAGACAAGCAGAAAATAAAAGGAAATAAGCTACAATGTCTGCTTTATGCATTCACATCTTATGTGACATTAAACATGTAAACCATAATGATGGATTAGTACATGAAAGATTTATACATGAAAGATTTCGGCCTTTCTATAGAACAAAGAAACTGATAGAGAGGGAGAAAGAGAGAGAAAGAGAGGAGAGAGAGAGAAAGGAGATAAAAAGAAATAATGATGGATTATTATTTGAAAGATCTTCTTTTTCTTCAAAACAAAGAAAATGATAGAGAGCGGGAGAAATAAAAAGACAGAAAGAAAGAAGGAAGAAAGAGGGAGATAATTAGATCAGTCAGTATCATTAGAAGTCTGAGATGTCGATACCAGAAGATAGTAGTATATTATATACCTCGATTCTGGGAAATGGGGTTCAAACAAGGTAGGTTAATGGGGTGGGTAGTTTCATTAGGTATATGAGTTCTCTGCAGTTTCGTTGATTCAATTCTAAACCTGCATTGATAATAATAATGAAAGCTACATTTATATTGTGCACATAACCAACCGATGGAATGCTCAAGGCTCCTACAAAGTAGTATTATTACCCTGGCTTTGGCCCAGCTGCTCTAAGGTGCTTAAAGCATGCAATGAATTAATTACTAACATGTACCCATTTACTGCACCTGGGTGGAGAGTGGAAAATGTAGATTAATGCCTTGTCAAATGCAATTAGTGCCACAGTGGGACTTGAACTGCGAACCTTGTGATCCAAAGTCTGGTGTACTAGACCATGACACCTCTTCATTACAACAACTGAGCATACAAATCTCAATGATTGTACTTCTGTAGTAGTCGAGTGGTTTAAGCACTTATCTTGGAATGCAAAGGTCGTGGGTTTGACCCCTGTTAGGGCACTAATGTCCTACTCCTTTGGCAAGGCATTAATCTACATTTACCACTCCATACCCAGGAGGGAAATGGGGACCTGGTAGGATGACAAAAGCCTTTGTGGTAGTAGTTGCCATACCTATCTTTATTTATTTGTGCTGTATTCTGACAGGGTAGCCTTGTTTTGTAATTGAAATACTGTTGTTCCTGTTGGCCTTGTAAAACACAGCACAGGTAACCATGTGGTAGCAATACTCCCTAGGGAGTGGAGATGGTGCACATTGGGCGCAATGCAATGACCGGGGTAATAATATCTGTAAAGCGCTTAGAGACTGTATTTCGTATTAAGCGCGATATAAATCCAGATTATTTTTATTATAACTAATAGGTATATAAATAGAAGATGTTTGTTGAAGAGCCTGTTTAAAGAGGGATCCTGTGAATATATTTTTTCCCTTTCTTTCTTTCTTGCAGAATTGGATGTCGATTTCCAATTCACATTGGTATCACAGGGTATGTGGCGACAACAGGGGAGGTAAGTACTTTTTCTTTCAGTTACACCCCTATGACACCCCTCTGTTACACCTCTCTGTTACACCCCTCCATTACACCCCTCCGTTACCCCTCTCTGTTACACCCCCCTGTTACACCCCTCTGTTTCACCCCCGTCAATACATAGATGAATAATAATTACATAACTTTCATGACTACGTATCCAGCAAATCGTCTCAGTGGGTTTATAAGTTAATCCAAGTGAGGCTTCTTTAACCTAGATACCATTGTATAAACTTGTGGTATTAAAGAAGACATGTGTATAGGTAGAATAATCAAATAAAATGTTTGGAAGTAGAATAATCTAACAAAATGTGAATTTGAAGAAGATTAGGGACCATGATAAGGGATTGATGATGCACAGAAAGAGAAAGTACCTCTATGGATCAATGCTGTAGAAAGAACCCCTCCTCAGAATCCCTGAATGACATACAAACCTATGCATCGTTATTTACCTCACATAATTATTCACCCTGAATCATCCTCGTAAAACATCTCTTTCTCATCTCTCTTCTTTCTTTCTTTCTTACTACAAGTTTAATGAGAAATAAATGAGCAAGGCTTGTTTGGGAGGGAGTAATTAAACTTGCATTTAGGAGATACCGCAGTGGAGTTTCTTTAATTGTACTCCTTGGAATTCCCCTGTCTCAGTGCCAATTTGTTGTGTTGCCAATTTGCGTTGATGTTCCTCTTTGACGTAGAGGTTTCTCTTTGACGTAGAGGTTTCTAGCTGTGTAATAAATGTTGGTTAAGACCCTTTGAATACTAGCGTCTCTCGTTCTCCCATTCACCCAATCCTTAATGCAGGAACCATGTAGCCCTCTAGGCAATGGGTTACCTTCCAAGTGAGACAATGAATATATTATACATTATTTTTTTCAAAAGCATTTACAATTGTTTTGTTTATTGCTTTGCAAGTAAAAAAAAAAAAATATATATATATATATATATATATATATATATACAAAGACTCTTGAAACTGAAGCATGGCTATTTAAGTAATTTCCTTATTTTCTTTCTTGCAGACTCTTAACATTTCAGATGCATATAAGGATCCTCGGTTCGACCCCAAGGTAAGGAGGCATCTTTATCCCTCTGGTACCTGGCACCGTAATAGAACTTCAAAATATCAAATATGATGTTTGCTTTATTTCTACAGGAATAAAACAGCTGTGGCACAAAATAAACAGATGTGCATTGCTCACCTATGTGTATATCATGTGAAACAGAGCAAAAAAGGAGAGAATGATTATAGTTTTGAAAATCCAGTGTATGTTTTTTTCTTCTTATGTAAGAATATATTACCTATCATTACTAGAAAAGGAATGATCTTTTAGAGGCTCATAGTAGTGGGTTCTCATGGGAGATACATTCATACATACATATTGATATTTATATAGCGCCTTTACAAAAACATGCTCAAAGCGCTTTACTTTAGTAAATAAAAACAGAATAATTATTTTGCTCTCCAAGTGCATACACTGAAAATGTGAATTTGACACCATTTGGGTTTGTACCCAACAACGGGTGTTGTTAATCACTAAGAATGGACTTTTCAGTCCACCAGGAATTATGTAATGCTCTGTTCCCTGCACCTACCGCAATAAGGAACTCTCATTGTAATAAAATGTCCCTCACTGTCAGGATATGAAGGCAAGCAAGAGTAAGTTCTGGGGAGTGTTTCACAAAGATCCTAAGTTAAACTTACCTCTAAGTTGGACTTAAAAGTTATGGAAAGCCGTTGGCATCTATAAAAGTATTTTGTAAAAGTTATTTTAAAAGGCATAAAATGTTGATTCAAATCATGCATATTCTCTATTATAAAGGAGATTTCATGTTCTAGATGTGGAATTTATAAAAATCCGAAAAATACTTGAATTTTCGCTTTTGAATATAATTTATTTTAAGGCTACAAATGGCTCTCCATAATTTTTAAGTCCAACTTAGAGTTAAGTTCAACTTAAGATCTTTGTGAAACACCCCCCTGGTGGACAACAAGTTCACTGCCTGAAGAGACCTGTGCAAACATTAATTGGCAATTCAACCAAATCAGGGCCCCGTTTCCCAAAACTTGTCATCAGTGACAAATGACAGATTTTGTTATAAGCTAGTGAAATCCTTGCTTCTGATTGGTTATCAGCAGATTTGTCACCAATTTTTGTCATTTGTCATTGGAAAAAGGCTTTGTGAAACGGGTTCCTGGTGTCAGCAAATTATGATGCAATACACATGGACACCAACTAGTATGTGGCTTTCAAAACATGTTCTGGTACTTGTTCTCTTTCTGCTCCTAGGTTGACTCAGAGACCGGTTTCCGCACCCATGAGATGCTCTGTATGCCAATCAAGAACGCTAGCGGGGCCATCCAGGGGGTCAGTCTACTAGTCAACAAGATGGACGGGTCAGCCTTCAATAAGAATGATGAAGACATGTTTGAGGTAAAGAAACAAGGAGTAAAGGCACACACCAGTAACTATTTCTCCACAAGAATTTCTTTAAATTTAAATTTTACAATTTTTACAATTAAAGATCCATGGTATGTACAAGATATTGTAAAAGTAGGTAGCAGCCAGAAAGGTGAGACCTTGTTGGTGGCCGACCCAATGAAATATATACATGTAGAGAGAATTAGATGTTAATTGTGTCTTTAAAAAAGTGTATGTAAGACTTACACTGGCTGATAACAAAAAATGAGGTACACAAAGAATTAAAAGAACACAAAAAACAACAATTAAAACTAATAACAACAAAGAAAAGTTTTCTCAGTGTTTGTAATGAAGTACTTAGATGTTGTGGGTTTTTTTCTTCATTTTCCCCAGCAAAAGTTTTCTTATTTTCTATATTAAAAATATTTCAGACTAGTGTGCTCTTGATGAATGGGGCAATTACTTCGCATCCCTACTAGAGCTTGGATAAGACGAAATAACAAGGAAATTCACTCTTGTGTTGTTTGTTTGTTTGACCTGACTTCTAAGGAAGCATTTGTATGCTTGTAAGTAAGCAACCAGGGGACCTACGGCTTTAAGTCCTCTGTGAGGGACTTGATAATGAGGATTAATAAATGCCTTACCAAAGGGCACTAGCGCATCGACTTGGTTTTGATGAATATCAAATTGTAAATTTCTTCCTTTATGTAATTGTAATTATATAACTCATTCACCCTTTCTCTCTCACTATCTCTCTCTCTCTCACCCTCTCTTTCTCTCTCTCTCTCTCTCTCTCTCCCACTCTCCTGCAGGCATTCGCAATATTCTGTGGTATGGGCATACACAATACCAAGATGTATGAGAAGGTGTGTCGAGCTGTTGCTAAGCAACGAGTAGCACTAGAGGTAAGAAGATGTCCCTATGTTTTTCCTTATCCCTTTACACCTGTTCTTGTATCCAAATTTGTTTGCTGTTATCTTTTTTTGCGATAGTTTATTCTACTTGAGTACTAAAATGAAAGGAAGAACATGGTGAGATTGTATAATGGGTTGTTTTTACCTTACTGCTAAGAAAGCCTTGTATTCTTGTGAGTAAGCAACTAGGTGGGATCTACATTTTAAGTCCTATCCAAAGGACTTGGTAATGAGGATGAATGCCTTGCAATAGAGCACTATTGCATTGACTAGGTTTTGAACCTGGGACCCCCTGTCCAGTCCACTGCTCTACCACTGATCCATTGCGCCTGTGAAACATAGTAAGCTCCAGGAAACATATGGCTGTAAATCCTATCCACAGGACTTGTTCATTGAGGATGACTGGATTCGTCCAAGGGATCTAGCTCAACAACTTGTTTCAGAATCGTGTTTTCGCCATTATCAAGACGATTCGTTTTATTCTTTGAGCTGCACTGCCTCTGAGTCTGGCTTCGAGATAGGAAAAGTTTCCCGGCCTCTCAATGAAGTTATTAAGCTGGGTCTGAAATAGTGGGTGCATATAGACTATTCTTTCACATCTTTCTCTCAAACCAGTCAGTACTCCGCCTAGGATGACTTTGGATGAAACCCATGGGATAGATGTGTAGAATGAAAAGTGAAACTGTCTGCAGTAAAGATATAGATGCAGTAAGAGAGGGGTAGTCTTTATAATTAGACTCTGTTCAGATTCTGTTCATGAGAGAGACAAATATTGACTTCCATCAATTTAATTTTAATTTTTTTGTAGTGGATCCAAGATTCTTTGAATGTGTGTGGGAATTTTGGGAAATGGGGGAGGGAGGGGAGCAGTGTGTTGGTTACCAGATTTTTCACTGCATAGTTGCTCTAAAAAATGAGGATATAATTATATACAAAATATCTCTGACAAATATGACTAATATCTGCAAAATTAAAATGTATCTCGTTTGGCTGAGGGGGCATTTATCTACTTGTGTGTATTGTGCAACTTTTTTTGTTGGGGGGGGGGGATGCTATACTTTCAAATTGTCCTCAGAACTGGTTTCATTCCGTTCTTTCTCAAACCCTCAGGCCCGAATTCAAAAAGGAGGTTTGTCGACAAGCCTAGGTTTATGTGTGTCATATGACGTGTTTCGACGCGTTTTTACAGACCAAGGTTTGTAAAAACGTGTAAAAATGCGTCATATGATGCACTTAAACCTAGGTTTGTCGACATACCTCCTTTTTGAATTCAGGCCCCACTGTCCAAATCATCATTCTATCTATCATGCCTCTTCATGATCTGTCTATTTGCTTCTCATCATTCCATTCAGCTAATCCATTATGTCATTAAATCTAATCCAACGGTATGCGTGTCAGACATAGTCATCCGCCTACATGTCTGCATATCTGTCAATCAACCAATCAACGCAATGTTTGATAATTATCCCGTTCACGACAAGAATCTTTAAGGGTTAAGTTCTTCAAATTGGCATCACTAGGAATTTTCTTTTATTGTTTAAATATTTATACAAAGTCTGATATATAAAGAAAATTATACATTAAAGGTAATACAAAGTTATGGGAAATTTTGAAAATTGGGTGGATAGTGATTCTTTACAATTTTGATATATTTGGATGCCCCTGTGGATGTATTATAAGCACTAAAAAAATTAGCCCCTAAAACACTTCTGTTTTCGAGAAAAATTGAATATAAGAATTTACCGGTGCTCCCAGTAAATTTTGATAAATTTCAAATAGCGCTTATAGCCGTGCAATGGTAGCTGCGACCATGGAAATCTCAGAATATGTAGTTGTGATATATAATTTCCAAACGGGAATAGCTAATCAGTCGATTTTAGTCAAGAAACATTGTTTAACAGCTAAATTAATTTCTTGACCTTGAGAGGGAGCTATACAACATAAAGAGTTTATTATTTATAATTTCATAACTTTAGACTCGATTTCAACCACGACAACGATCAATGCATATTGTAGGAACGCATATGCTTCCAATATGTTATTCATGACCCAATACCAAAACTGTGTATCACTTTTAATGCCAAATGCTAAATAGTATTGCAATATAAAAAAGGACAAAGTGTGGAGGAAATTGCTCCCTCTCTTTCTCTCTCTCTCTCTCTCTCTCTCTCTTCATGTTCTGGTTATATTATTTTTGGTGGTCTGAACTAAAAGTTGCTAAAAGTCAAACCACAAATTGTGGGCAGTTGTCTCACAAGGGCTAAGCTGTCATTATCCATGATCATATCACCTTCAAGCAATCATGTTCACCTAATCTAATCTGTCAATTAGTCAATCACTTTCTATTTGGTGCATTCTTTAGACTGCCTTGTAGACTAATCAATAATAGCTATGCCTGGCTCAATAAAAATGGGTGTGTAGGCATCAAATGTAATTACAAACATTGCTTAAATCCCCACACCCACTTTCATCTGGCACGCAATGACATTAAATAGCCTGACCGTAAAGTATGCAATGGTCTGCAAATTCATCCCTAAGTGAAAGTAGAAAATATTCTGAATAGTAGGAATACATGAGAACTTAGATTGGATTCAGTTTGTTAAGTATGATATTTGTCATGTGCAGTATAATGTGGGCAGATATCCCATTGCGAACTGGAACCGGTTTGGCACCTGTATTAAGGCTATGGGAATGAGAGGGTTCAGTAGTCAGTGTGTTAAAGGTATAGACCAGTTCTGGTTGTGGAATCGATCAGAAAAGTTTGATCATCTAGCATATAAGTATCGGTGTGTACTGCAAGGTTCTGGAATCATCAAAATGATAAGAAATTTGGCCCAGTCTTGGTAAAGTTACAATCACTGTACACAGAAAGATGTATATGGGACTATGCGACACGTGTGGGATATCTATCCGGTCCGGATAGATATTGTAACGAAATTTGATTACAAGTGTTTTATTCGATCAGACTGCTCTCGTTCAGTTCTCGCTCAATATCTCTCTCACTCGAGCTCATGCGTGTATGCAATATAAATTCAACAGAAGAAATGGAGTATTCGTGAGTTTCAGTTCCATTCGATGTTTATTACTTCAAATAATGACAACTTGGTATACAGTCAGGTTCAGTGAATTACGAAAAACGGCAGAAAGGAGTACGAGGAGAAGTCTCAAGAAGTCAGTCAGAAGTCTAAGCTAGAAGTCTGAAGTCTGAACTAGAAGTCTGAAGTCTGAACTAGAAGTCTCTCGATTTTAGAATCCCTGGCTTTATATAGGGAGCTGTTTTGTAGCAGCAAGGACACAACCCGACCTCGAGCTAAAGGGCAGAGTCTGTCCTCAAACTGAGGACAAAGTCTGGCCTCCGCTCGGGGTCAGTCGGAGGCCGCACGCGACTGAGTATCTGTCCTTGCCGTTACGTAAGACGAGGACAGATTCTCTAGACGAGCGTGGCCCTGGGCTTACGCAATCGAAATTCAAGAACTACTCGAGGACGAAAAACAACGTCGTAAATCTACCGAAGGACAAGTTTGACTTGCACAGCAAGCCATACTATTATAGCGAAATAATAATGGACTACGCACATGATATAGACATATCTAAATTCGTAACACTATTCCCCCTCTCCTTAAAAAGTCACTGTCCTCAGTGACCGATAAAAAGAATAGAATTACAGTCATGTTAAACCAAAAGATTTGCACCATAATGTACATAACGAATTTAAAATAAAAAACTGACATATCGAGTAAATGAAGCGAATGAGGGATAGCAAACATCAAATCTGAATCTGAAAACTTGGTCAAAATAAAATCACGTTGCAGAAGTGGTCTTAGCTCTTTGACATACGACATGTGTAAGTCTCAAAACGGCATATATGTTTGTCTACCCATACGTAACATTGTGATAGAAACCAGCACAGTCTTAATCGCTTGGTACAGTTTAATCTATTTTTCAAAAGTTCTGGCGAGTTTGACATAAAATTCGGGGTCATGAAGTCACGACCTCCTAAAGTAAAACGAAAATGTACGTATGACATTAAAAGTATTCCTTACAAGCTACTATATAATACAACGCAAGGAACTGTCGAAAAGTTGAGGAGAACTAATATAATGTTAAAAAAACAACGTCAAAGCAGACCTAACTATTTACCTAATCGTTCAGGTTGCAAAAAGATATATGACATTTAACAAATTAAGACCAAAGCTACTGAAATGCTGTAAAATTATCGACAATTAAACCGCCTCGTACTCTGACATCTTTCTCTAGTCAAGATTTGCTGAAGCAGCAGAATGAAAGCCGCTTCAACAGTATCATTTTTTTTTTTTTTTTTTTTTTTGGCGAAGCAAATCCAGTGGCCACGTGTCCGATTTTTTTTTTTTTTTTTTTTTTTTTTTTTTTTTCCCACTCTTGGTCAGCAGAAATGCAGCACGCGATCCGAAAAAACGCGATCATTGTGATTACGCATCACCATGCCTCTAGCAGCAATATGACAGATTCGGATCTCAAGACAGGCCGAACAGAATATCAGTGAACGAGGGGTACTAAACTCAACACACAAAAATACGTTCCCAAGAAAACGGCTACGCGGCCGCTAACGAATTGAGTTTCAACTATATGCACAAAAATCGATTAAAAGATTAAAACATCTCAATCACATCATAGAAATATGTAACAGAAAAGTAGAGAAGACATAGTGATAGGGAAATAGATGGAGAGAGGAACAAGAGAAGAAAGATAATTATAAGGATCGAGAGGTATAAAGGGAGGCATATTGTAGCCGAAGGCTAGAAATAAGGAGAGGTAATAGAATGCAAATGCAATATACAATTGATAACATGTACAAAAATAGATTCAAAACAACAGTTTCAACAATGAAACAAAGTTCGGTAAAAGAATCGCGCAATCTTCATTCGGACAACAGAGTTCTCTATCAAAGTCTCCTCGATCTATGATCAAATAGTCCCAGTTTATCTTGAAATGTTAGAATAAATGTCCAGATCTGTCGACGAGGACCGATGTCTTGTCCTGCTGATTTAAGTTTAAGCGAGAGTGACTCTGTGAAGGAATCCTGGCTTCACATTGATATTCCATTATATTCGGGAAATTTGTAATGATAATTCTGCTTCCATAAACATGATAAAGCTCGTGGTTGTGTAAACTCGCCTCTATACTGAATTCAGATAACTCAATCAGAAATAAGAATATTTTTAGGATATTCCATAAGGATCACGTAACAGCATTGACTCAGCATGTCGACTTCGCATTATTCCCAATACATGACAAATTGACAATCAAGTATCTACGGCGGGTCCTCCACTTCTACATGGCGCAATATCATGGACATGAATGATTGACGTTGCTCCGATATCTTCGAGGTTGTCCCGTGATCTCCAAACTGATATAATGATTTCCCATTCTTTCCGACGCATACACAACAATTCGCCAACAAAACTAATACGATGTCGAGATCTGTAACGCTATCCAAATGATGACTCTCTGCCTCCGTTTCCCGCACCGATGCTCTCGAAAAATAAATTGGCCCTACACATACGAAACTATTGCTACTAAATAAATGGCCACGCACTGCGTCCTCTTGTTGCCATTGCTGTGCTCCCCTTCTGAGGCTGGCACCCAATGCAGCAACCGTCAAAAAAAATAAAAGGCACTCGGCTTCCCTTTGAAATCGTCGACTCGTCATCCTGCACTTTTGCAGCTCCGGTTACACTACTAACAATCCCGACATCGGTGACGAACTTTGTATATGCTCAGCTACTCCCCGTCAAATTCTCCTGAGAGTGACTCTCCATGGCTGGGATAACAAACCCAACGACGTCGTCACGGAGGCCCAGAACAAGTTGACGTTCGCCATGATCACAGGAACATATTGACCAGCGAGGCAGACTGCATCAACACGAAGTCGAAGTCGCGACCACGAAGAAACCAATCACGCTCAATCATTCCATAGCCACCACGTCACACCGCCTGCTTGTAGTCGGTAGTCGACACCATTTATCAGCATACCGGTAAAGAGACGTAATTCTTATACTTGAAGATGCGAGTTCTGATTCTCAGTTTCTTCCTCATGGTAGCCATGCTGTTCAATGTAACTTTGCAAAGTCAATGCTCGCCAGCTATCATCAAATCGATGTCCGTGTTGAAGTCCAAAATCCCACCGCTGCCGCCAGTGTAACGAAATTTGATTACAAGTGTTTTATTCGATCAGACTGCTCTCGTTCAGTTCTCGCTCAATATCTCTCTCACTCGAGCTCATGCGTGTATGCAATATAAATTCAACAGAAGAAATGGAGTATTCGTGAGTTTCAGTTCCATTCGATGTTTATTACTTCAAATAATGACAACTTGGTATACAGTCAGGTTCAGTGAATTACGAAAAACGGCAGAAAGGAGTACGAGGAGAAGTCTCAAGAAGTCAGTCAGAAGTCTAAGCTAGAAGTCTGAAGTCTGAACTAGAAGTCTGAAGTCTGAACTAGAAGTCTCTCGATTTTAGAATCCCTGGCTTTATATAGGGAGCTGTTTTGTAGCAGCAAGGACACAACCCGACCTCGAGCTAAAGGGCAGAGTCTGTCCTCAAACTGAGGACAAAGTCTGGCCTCCGCTCGGGGTCAGTCGGAGGCCGCACGCGACTGAGTATCTGTCCTTGCCGTTACGTAAGACGAGGACAGATTCTCTAGACGAGCGTGGCCCTGGGCTTACGCAATCGAAATTCAAGAACTACTCGAGGACGAAAAACAACGTCGTAAATCTACCGAAGGACAAGTTTGACTTGCACAGCAAGCCATACTATTATAGCGAAATAATAATGGACTACGCACATGATATAGACATATCTAAATTCGTAACAATATAATAATTTACCAAATTTATCAATTAGTAGGCGGTTTCCAGGCAAAATTTGTATCATCACATATTCTTTCACATGATTGGTAATAAGAGCTTCCATTTCACTTTTTGAGAGAGGGGTGTTTACAAAACTGGTCTTTACCTTTAAATGTAATTATACGCTTGTCCATGTTTATATTGTATTCTATAGTTGATATCTAAAAGTAGAAGCTCAGAAGATTTGTAAAAGTGGACTTTTATGTGAAAGAAGAGAATTATCTCTATAGTAGGAATACATCATAACATACTTTTGATTTAATTCATTTTTATTTGTTTAGTATGATATTTCTCAAGTATGATTGTCAGTATTGGATATAATAACCAATGTTTTGAATCCCCCTCACCCACTTTAATAGTGCATGCAATATTATCGATCGCAGAAGCTTTAATTTTTGCAAAGATATAAGGTACATGATTTGTATCAAATCACCTGCATCATTTTGAGCTGCTAAAAATGAAGTGCCCACTTCTTGGAAAAGTTTTAACTTCACCTGGGTGGAGAGTGGCAAACGTAAATAAATGTCTTGCAAAAAGATACTACTCCTTTGGTAGAACTGCGATTCTCCTAAACGACTGGCATAAACTTACATTCTTTATCCACTTCTCTCGACGACGCACTATTTAGCAGCTCTGCACGACAAGGAATCTAATCAAATGGATAGCGTCTATCAAATTTCCAGATGGAAATATGTGTGAGAGAATGCTCTCGTGCTAGAATGGATGACCAAATCAAATTAGGGAAACCAGGCACCTCCTCTCACCATCAAAGGGGGTCTTAAAGTCTGGGAATGTTTAGAGTTGTAATTGCTAGGTTGAGCAAGATTATGTTGTCTGGTGAGAGATAGACGGATATTATCACATCCTGTAACATCCTGAGTTAAAGATTAAGTCTAGTTCTGGTCATGCGATTGCATTGTGGAAGAAACGTTGTGGAATCGACCAGAAAAGGTTGATAATCTAGCATATAAGTATTGGTGTGTACTGCAAGGTTCTGGAATCATCAAATTGATAAGAAATTTGGCCCAGTCTTGGTAAAGTTACAAACACTGTAGATAGAAAAATGTATATGGGACTACGCGACACGTGCGCGATATCTATCAGGTCCAAATAGATATAATAATTTACCAAATATATCAAGTAGTAGGCAGTTTCTCAACAAAATTTGTATCATCACGTATTGGTCAAAAGATATTCTTTCACATGATTGGTAATAAGAGCTTCCATTTCATTTTTTGAGAGGGGGGCGTTTCCAAAACTGGGCTTTACCTTTAATGATACTCATCTTGATCTTGTACTGGGCAGTCAGTCAGTATGTGATCACAGCCAAGAGATTATTTTATTGTATTGATGCTGAATTCTGGTAGTGTAATTTCACGTTGAAGCAAAGAATCAGCAATGAATTCTAAATAAATAATCGTAAAGTGAATAGAAAATATTGTTTATTGTGAGGTTGATAACTAACAAATTGTTCACGTTATACACTTATGACAAATGTGATATAAAATACTGTGCTGCGCATAAATTTGCATGCAAATTAGACTCATACACATACATGTGTGTGATATGTCTTTTTTTCCCTTTCAATTAATGAATTGCTGCTCTACATTCTAGATCTGAAATATACAAGCATTTCAAGAGTAATGTTTCTTAGCTTTTGTTACTCATGAGATGTTTATATTAATGGGAATGAATTCATTCTAATACATTGCTGTCAAATCAGTTCCCTTTAAATCTCTTTCTGCCACACAAGCAGAAAGAAGTAGAAAGCAACTGAAGTGTTAGTAATCAACAGTCAACACTCCTGCTATAAACAGCACATACTGGAAAAATCTTTAAACAAAGATATAATTCCTATAAAAGAAGGATACATGTTTGCTACAAAAATTGCTCTTAGAGAAATAGCAATGGGATTACATAACCATTTCCAGCAGTTTAGACAAATTACATCCGGAATATTAATAGAATCAGATTGTAATTTTCCCGTTTTACAAGATGATTTCCTAGATTGTGCTTCAGCTAAAGCTTTCTGCTTCATGTTCATTTGATTTTGCTTGCGTAAAGCATTTTACTGCTAATGCATTGAGAAGGAAATCATACAAATGTGTGGTTTCACTTTTAGCAATCTGGCTTCATGTGTGTTAAATGTCTGTAACAAAGGGGAATTCAGCTTGATTTTACAGCTTTACAGAGAAGTAATGTAGCCCCTGGGAATACATTAATTAGAGTATTGAATACTCAGGAATTGAGGTGGTGTAAAAATGTTCATGTATGAACATTATACAGATGTGTAGTGATGTTGTTACAAACTCTCTGGACGTTTGATAAATCTGAAATATCCCAGAGTCTTTTTTCTTTTTTGTCAATTTTGTTCCATTTAAAGACATTTTGCCCTGTGCATGTTGAATCAAGTATGTGGGACAACAACAAAATGTACACAATTTTGATATGTGCATGATGATTAAATAAGATCTTATCTCATGTTAAGTAATTACTGTTTTATATTTTATTGTTTCTTTGTTATCTTATCCTCAGACATTATCGTATCATGCCACAGCTCCTTCAGAAGAAGCTCAGAGAATAAAGGTTTGTGTCATTAAATTGCATTCTCATTATTATATTCATGATTCAAGATTCAAGTTTTACTGTCCATAGTAATACAGAAATTAGTTTCCAATTTGTGTTTCATACAATATAAAGATGATATTGTATGCTGAAAGCCAGAAGGGTGTTGAGTTAATACTGAACAAGAATGAGTCAACACTATTCCAGCTCTTAGCAGACGGTACTTAATAACAAGAACATTTTTCTGAGTCACATCTTGGATGCATTAATACATAATGCATCTATGATGTGACTCAGAATGTTGTTATATTATTCATATTTAAGCTTTTATTGAACTTGACAAAAGGAGCCAAAGTGGGTTTTTCCTAATCTGAGCAGAGAAATGTGAGTGGAGCCATCACAAACTGCGAGGTTACTCCAGCCATAAGATGGGGCTGCAAAGGTACTGCCGTCACCAATATAAATGAAAATGGTTAGCGCCCCATTACTGCATCCTCTCGGCTGAATCGCTTGTTGTTTCCATGGTCTTCATGAAAGCTGATCATCATTATAACAAAATTACACTATACAATATTTTAGATTAATTACGTATTACCTTGATTTTTTTCTTCCTTTGACAGAAACTTCCAGTGCCAACTTCTAACGAACTAGGTCTTCTAAAGTTCTCCTTCAGCGAGCTTCGTATGACTGAAGATGAGACGTTGCTAGCAGCCATTAGGATGTTCCTCGATCTAGATCTACTTAACAAATTCAGGATAAACTATGAGGTATAAAAACGATGAGACAGTAAATCTTAAATAGATTCATTAAAAAAATCCAGGATAAACTATGAGGTGTAGAAATTATTATTCTGTAAATTGTAAATAGATCCACCCAAAAAAATCAGTATAATCTCTGAGGTATACAAATGATGAGACAGTAAATCGTAAATAGATCCTCCGAAAAAAATCAGGATAAACTATGAAGTAATATATTTCTTAAGCTGTATGTTCTCTGGTCATGGCTTATATTGTCATTGACTATAACATAGTGTAAAGATTGTCTCCAGATGTAGTATAGAAAACAGTCATAGCTCGTTTTGTGTTCTGATGTGGTAGCAGAACTTAAGCTAATGATGATGATGTTGGTGGTGGTGATATGATGGTGATAATGAAAGTGATGGTGATGATAATGATGTTATATGAATATCATAATGATGGCATTGGTGATGGAAAAAGAACTGAAACAATTTTCATATAAATTTGATTGTTTTGCTGTCCACTGATACATTTATGGACATTTGTTCAGTTATCTTCAACACTTTTATCTCTAAAGTATTCACAAATTTTGACTATGTTTTATGTCAATATAGATTTCCTGAAGGAGATAACTAAAAACAACAACATTAATTTTCTAGATGACAGCCTTGAGTCACTGTCAAAATTTTAGGAAAGATAATATGTAAAATGGTCACTGTGATGGTAATAATTTTCTCCAACTTTCTTGATGCTTTTTCAGACTATGTGTAGATGGCTACTGAGTGTACGTAAGAACTATCGCAATGTGACGTACCACAACTGGAGACACGCTTTCACAGTAGCACAGACCATGTTTGCCATCATCAAGGTAAATTTACAATTTAAATATACCGGTAGATATCGAGAAAATGATGCTAAGGTAGCGACTTCAATGCTAGATGTATAATTAAGATAATCTGAAAGTTTGAGTGAAAACTGACCATTATTAATTATAAAAATTGGGAAAAACTGATCTGATTGATTTCTAACTTGTCCCAATTATATTATCATAATTTAATTATATTTTAGGTGATTGTAAATCGTCACAAAGCAATGAATTGGCTTTATATCCCATTCCAAACATTTAAGTGTTGAATGCTTCTTAAGAGCCTGCTTTATGTCTTATTTTCAAGGAACTGTTAGAGGGGGTTACACATTGATGCCAAGAAAATCATAAATATCTTTGTGGTTTGAGAATTTGTTTTCAATATGTTTTGAATGTTAGAGGGTTAGTACAGTAGAAGGAATATAATAGGTGACATTTCATACACAAATTACACAGTTTTTTCATCAACCTTCAACAATGTTACCGAGTCATTTTAAAACTATGTAAATATTTTGCTGATTTCTTTTGTTTTCCTTCTCTTATTACCTGACAGGCTGGTGGTATGAAGAACGTCTTGACGGACATAGAGGTCATGTGCCTCATGGTAGCTTGCTTGTCACATGACCTTGACCACAGGGGTACCAACAACAACTTCCAGGTCATGTGAGTAATGAATATTCATTATATTTCTTGCCATGAAGCCAGAAGGCTCCCACTCATTTTTTTTTCTTCATATAAAAGCATATATTGAGGTTGATATATGATTTACAGAATTGCAAGTATTGGCAACGTCATGGTAAAAATACTGAAAGCTGGTTTAATACCTGTATGGTTTCAATGGTTTCATATGAATTACTGTAAAACCAGGAACTTCAATAATTTGCTAACAAATACTGGCCATTTTCAAAAGAAGACATAATATTGATAATATTAGATATTTTTAAAAAAAAATAACTGTTGTAATGCAATATTTTTGCAGCATAGAATGTTATGATACATGAATATTTCTGATTTTCCAGATGGACAAATGTTTAAACCTTCTTGTGTCCTTCATGTATACTAATGTGCTTGAATTGTCACTCCAATCCTATGCAGAACAAAATAACCCAAATTTCAGTTAATAGCCTTTTTGTCTTTGGAGATGCAATGTTACATCAAATTGATTCCTAAGGGATATATAATTTCACGCAGATACGGTGTAGCGATGTGATATATTACAGTTATTTACTTGTAATACATTTTCTCTAATAGCATATTATTTCATTCAACCTGATTAAAGTTGACTTTGTTTATATGTTTTTCTTTTTTTTTTGTTTCTCTTTGATACTACCATAGGATTGAATCTCCTCTTGCGCAGCTGTACTCGACTTCCACCATGGAACACCATCACTTTGATCAGTGTATCATGATCCTAAATAGCAAGGTAGCCCATCCTTCATCTCTTTCATACTCCTTGTAACTGATTATCAGAGGGGTATGAGAGATAGGGGATGCCCCCCCCCCCTCAATCCATCCCTTCCTCTATTATGATCAGATTTGACACCCTGTAATTTTGATTACTCTTTCATGATTCTCATATGTAAAGTATTACATTTTATTCCTTTTTTCTGTTATTCTTGCTTTCCTTCCCTGATGATAAGTGAGAAAAGGGACCCCATCTCCATCTGTCTCTGCTTCTCCCTCTCCCTCTCTTTCTCTCTGTCTCTATGTCTCTCTGTCTGCCTGTCACATACACTCTCTCTCTCTCCCCCTCTCTATCTGTCTCTGTCTCTGTTTGTCACTTTCTCTCCCTCTCTCTCTCTCTCTGTCTCTCTCCCTCTCATCACAAAATCTAAAAGATCAATATTTTCTGATCCTAAATAGCGAGGTATTCCATCCTGCAACTGTAACTGCAAGTTTAGCTCACATTGAATACAATTTGAATCATTACGTGAATGATAAATATAGCCCCAATGCATTCCATTCTCGTCTTTTAGATATGTATTCTCTTTCTCTCTCTTCCTTCCTGCTGATCAGGGATGTCATTAGAGGTCAGGGGTCACCATAGAAACAGCCCGTTATCTTAGGCAATGTCGTGGCTGGTTGATGCACTTTAAGAAAAACAAGAAAAGTGGCCTTTATATAGAGGTTCAGTGTAATAAGGTTTTAAAGTAGATAAACTGCAATGGTGGAATCGACTGGTCTTTCTATCCAGGTTAATTAAAATCTTTATGCTTGTCATTCCTGTACAGGGCAATGAGATCTTCATGAACCTCAATCCTGAGGAGTATACCAACGCTATCAGACTACTAGAGCACGCCATCTTGGCTACGGACCTTGCTGTCTACTTCAAGTAAGTTCAGAAATGCTTTTCATCTTCATCCCTGTCTGGTCAAGCAGTTCTTGATATGGATTTGCTCTTCCCTCTCTATTCTATCCAGGGGAGTGTTTCACAAAGACTAAGATCGTCTATTAAAGTTTAACTTGAACTATGGCAGTCCGTTCATGCCATTAAATCCTCTAACCATTCCTAGCATTGGTTTCTCAAGGGACGTACAATTCGTTGCCACAAATCTACAGAATTTACATTTTTTTGATAGTTAATTGTTGAAGGAAAAAATATTATCTAAAGATCATAATTTCTAAGGGGTTTTTCCCTCTAATTTTACATCTGGTTCAAGACTTTTTATAGGCATAAATCGCATACCGTAATATAACCAGTGGCATGAATGATGAATGGCCTGCCATTGTTCAAGTCCAACTTAGGTCGATCTTAGTCTTTGTGAAACACTCCCCAGGAGTTATCCATTACATCACAACACCTCTATAAAAGGGGTGGTATAAATTAAGCCTGGGCCCCTTCTTACAAAGAGTTATGATCGACCCAAATCAATCGTAAGTCCTCCAATCAATCGCAAGTTTGCAGTCTCCTATCTCTTATGTAGGTAGTTGCGATTGATATCAATCACAAATAAGTTGTGATTGATATCAACAATTTGTAAGACGGGGCCCAGGTCTTAATTTACCTGCTTCCTTGTAAACTGTAACTGCCTTTAACAATAAAATGCACAAAGCATTTCAAGGTTCCTAATCAAGATGTGCACCAATCTTGCTTCTTTTTTTTCTTTTTCTTTTTTTTTCAAGTTTAAGTTCAAGTTTTATTTCAATTCAAATCCATAAAAAACATATAAGATACAGATTATATACAATATAGAAAACATAAAACACACACAAAATGAAAACATGTCTACACATATATCGGAATTATACAAAGTTAATTAATCAGCAATAGAAATGAATTGGGGAAACTGCAAATTAAACCATAAGGTTCTGTCGAGGCAGTCCCTGTTAAATAAAAGATACATATACAAGTTCCAACAATTAGCTATACAAAATATAACAATAACAAAACAGTGTACAAAACATAGGAGACGTATTAACATGCTTGTCCTCCTCCTTCAGATCTCGAGGAGAGTTCTTCCATCTAGTTGACGAGCAGAAGTGTGAATGGAACGAGGATGACCAACGAGAGCTTCTAAGAGGGATGCTGATGACCGCCTGTGATATCTCAGCCATCTCCAAACCATGGGACGTCCAGAAAGAGATCGCCAAGCTGGTCTTTGGCGAGTTCTTCGAGCAGGGAGACTTAGAGCGACAGCAGCTCAATAAAGTCCCTGATGTGAGTTTATCTTGCAAAATAAATATGTTTGGTAGAGAGTTTTGGTTGTGAATCACAAGGAAAGAAATACAATAATGGCTCTTACCAAAGGGAATGGCTAGTTCATGTAGCTGTTGGAATATTGTACACATTTTTTCTTGAGTTGACATTTGAAATGTATACATGTATAGGCCTATTGATGTTGAGGGGAATTAGTTCACATAAATGAAAAAAATTGCTTTGAGCTAAGAGACTTAGAGCTTCTTCTGTTCGACAAAGTCCCTGATGTGAGTTTCAGTGGAAATAAAATAAAACATAGCCATAGAATTGCTTCATTATTTTTTTGAACAGAAGTTCTTTGAGTAGGGATACTGAGTGTCAATGCAAAACTTCATACCACTTACTTTCCCAAGTTTGCATTTTGATATGGCGCCATCTGGAGTTTAATATATAACCTTTTTTATAGAAAGGTGACCTAATGGTGCAGAAGTTCATCTTAAAGCCCCACTGCACTACTTATAGCTACTTGCACCATCTATATAGCAAGCAATGCCTAACCATGTCCCCTTTTTCTTATGTTAATTGAGAGCTGATTTGATAAGATAACCACCTGTCAGTGACCATGCAGGGAGGTCTAATCCCTCCTGGCCAAACTAGAGCAGAGGGGCTTTAACTTAGTGGAAAATTGTTATATTTTCATTCAACACAAGCTACTCATTTGGTTTCATCCTGCTTTGTGTGTATCTTTGACTTGATATTCAAAGGGTAAAATATATTGGTTGGTCACATATATTTGGTGTACTGTGTTGAAAAGGGTATTTGTCTATTTTGTTTAGGGGGGAGGGGCAATTGTTCAAATTTCAACATATTTTCTGTCCATGTAAATTCTTTTCAGATGCATGACGAAAAGGAAGTATGTTGTTGCAAAAGTGTAGCAAATATGGAAAAAGTCCCATTGTTGGCATTTTGTAGGAATAAAGTAGATCGATATGACCTTCAAAAATTATAAATGAATTACACGTTCTCTCTTTCTTTTATTCTTCCTCACCCTAGGACATGATGAATCGGGAGAAGAGAGATCTTCTACCCAAGATGCAAGTTGGTTTCGTTGATGCAATATGTCTGCCCGTCTATGAGGTAAGCTTGCTACTTTAAAAACCAATCATGATTTCTTGTTGAGATTTCATGTAAAGATATTATTGATTCATGTTGTAAATAGGAACTCTTACATGCGTATTGTTTCAATATAGTTAAGCCTGCTTTAGCAACCACCTTTCTATAAATACCACATGTTTTTTTTCCCCTTGAATTTGGTTTCTCATTGAAACCTGTACATATATAAAGACCACTTGCCTTTAAAGATCACTATGCATGTTTCCCTTGAGTGGTCCTTATAGTCAGGTTTCACTGTTGATTCACATTTTAGCCTGATTGCCCCGATAGGGCACTGTTACTATGCTCCTGCCTAAGTGGAATGTCCTTCCAAACAGAATAAGCCACCCGAGGACAAGTGCCCCATGGAAACGACCTTCAAATTGACTACTCTTTGTTATCATATGTCAATACGACAGGGTAATTGTCAAAGTGAGGAAGTTTCCTGGGGGTAATTGTCCTACAGGTGTAGATGACTGGGGTAATTGTCCTACAGGTGTAGATGACTGGGGTAATTGTCCTACAGGTGTAGTTGACTGGGGGTAATTGTCCTACAGGTGTAGTTGACTGGGGGTAATTGTCCTAGGGATGTATTTGACTGGAGGTAACTGTCCTAGGGGTGTAGTTGACTGGGGATAATTGTCCTAGGGGTGTAGATGACTGGAGTAATTGTCCTAGGGGTGTAGTTGACTGGGGGTAATTGTCCTAGGGGTGCAGATGACTGGGGGTAATTGTCCTAGGGGTAAAAATGATTGGGAATAATTGTCCTAGAGGTGTAGTTGACTGGAGGTAATTGTCCTAGGGGTAAAAATGATTGGGAATAATTGTCCTAGAGGTGTAGTTGACTGGAGGTAATTGTCCTAGGGATGTAGTTGACTGGAGGTAATTGTCCTGGGGTGCAGATGACTGGGGGTAAGTTTCCTAGGGGTGTAGATGACTGGGGGTAATTGTCCTGGGGTGCAGATGACTGGGGGTAATTGTCCTAGGGGCGTAGTTGACTTGGGGAAATGTTTGTCCAATCAAAGATGCATTGTGATCTAAAATTTGCCTAAGTGATCATTGTCGCAGGTTTTATTTCATCAAAGATATATGGTAAGGGTTAGATATAGTGTTTGGTCCAAGGAATTCGGTGAGTGTAAGATTTTGTCAGAGAATAGGTATATGTTGTACAACCATATTTCCATTTCTAAACCTCTTCCCATCATTGCCCTCTCCCCCCATCCTTTACAGTCATTGACCAAGGTCAACGACAAGATGAAACCGCTCCTCGACATGTGTCAGTCCAACCGCAACAATTGGCAACACCTGGCCACTTTGAGCATCCAACAGCTGGAGGAGAAGGAGAGTATCAAGGGATCAGCCGAGGAGAAGGACATCGACGAATCAGAAACCACCTCATCATCGGAGAAGTCGCAGGGGGCCCCGCCCCGGAAGAAGTGACGCCAGATGCCGGAGAAAGAGAGAGAAGAGGACAATGATGAGAAGGAGGAGGAGGAGGAGGATGGAGGGTGGAGCGGTAGAGGGTTTGGAGGATGCGATCCAATGTTATGGGAGCAGCTTGATATCGGTGAGATGGATTAAGAGGAAGGATAAAGGAACGACAATCCTGACTTTAAACATTTATTTCTTATTTAGTATCTGTTCCTCTCACCCCCTCCCTCTTTCCTATTCAACATTGAATTGAACTTAGTATTACTCAGATAAAGTCATCATCATCCATCATGACTTGTCACTTCTCTTGCACTCTTCCAAAATACAGTCAAACGGTTCTTTTGCTGTGGACATCTTTCCTCCTGCCCCCATTCAGCACTCCGTCTCCTTGATTTACATAACACTGGGTAGTCTCAAGTTCAGTGTAGGTGTTGGTGTTAACACCCACATAGCACTTGAAGTTTGTTTATTGATGGTTGGTTGACACCAGTCAAAAACATGCTGTGTTTTACATTATACTGGGTAGTTTGAAGTTCAGTGTAGGTGTCAGCTTTAACACCCAAAGAAGACCACAAACTGTAGTTGGATGATTGTTGACACCAGTCTAGGAATTCGCTGGAGAAAGTAAAGTATTTCTTTCTTTCTTTGTCAAGTCAAGAGTTTTAACAGGGTATAAGCTTGGTAACAGTGTTCATTAATGTTGACACAAGCACCGAGTCTTGGTGTTACTGTTTGCATGCAGTGAATCATCTGGAAGTGAACTTAATATACACTTGATTGTAAACACCTGTCACACAACAGGGTTATCAGTGGAAATACACCACAAGAAAAGTGCCATATTTAGGACCACAAACCCATATTTTGGTTTTTGTCTAACACTAGTTTAAATGTGTAAACTTTCAGTGAAAAGTCATGCACTTTACTTTGATATATGATGGAGTGTTAGATTTGTTTAAACCAGATTTTAAAAAATATTGGAGAGGATACGTCAAAAGAACGAAAAGAACAAGTATGAACGTTGTTACTTCTACTGGCAGGTGTTTGCCCGATGGCTTCTGAGTGCAACCACCTAAAGGGTTCAGTGTTATGAAAGTGAGATGACATTGCTTTAAGGTTTAACACCAGAACTAGGACCCAGTGCTGAACTTGAGTTTATCCTTCTAATAACTTTCCTGTGATTGATTTTAACCAAGTCTAAGCTGTTGGGTCTGTAAGATGAATTTCTTTTTCATTATGAAGCAATTAATTCTCTGGAAAGAAAGGACATATTAAATGAAGCCCATTTTATTCTAAAGAGCACTAACTCCAGAGACAGGAAGATTGATTTCTGAATTCAAGGTCCTAGGGATAAGAATACTTCTGACTTATGAAAGGAATTTGTTGGTCTTTATTTTGAC
Organism: Strongylocentrotus droebachiensis; assembly: GCA_035222895.1. Taxonomy (NCBI): domain Eukaryota; kingdom Metazoa; phylum Echinodermata; class Echinoidea; order Camarodonta; family Strongylocentrotidae; genus Strongylocentrotus; species Strongylocentrotus droebachiensis. The sequence continues at coordinate 30,137 of JAVYIG010014319.1, forward strand.
GAGGGAAATCCTGTGAGGTCTTACAGGTGTCGTCTCCCCTCTCTTCTCTCTGTTTGGGCGTCGTCTCCTCTCTCTTCTCTCTGTTTGGGCGTCTGTTGATTGCGGATTAGTCTTAGACCAAAGCTGGAGTGTGAAGGAGTAGCTCATAGAACAAATAGATTTGATATTTATTCTAGAATTACATGTAGTTGTAAGGGGAGGCCGAGGCTTCCCTGATGCAGTGCAGTGAGTCAATTTTTTTAACCACCCTATACGTGGGAAATATACTCGTAAATACGTTACGATGTTAGGGGATACATCTTTGAAGAGAGTAAGATGTGCAGGATTTCTTTAACTCTGCCAAGTATATCGAGGATAGGATATAGAGAAACATTTGAAATATGCAGGGAAGTATTCTTCATGCAGAATCCCTATCATACATAATAGTCTTTTTGTTTTTAATCTCAGATATTCCTCATGCTGCCAGTGTGTATGAATTTAAATCTGATTTCTGTTTTTTTTTTCTTTTTCTTTAAATAAGCTGGCTGAAAAGATCTTTCTGAAATGTGTATAGAGGCAGTTCATGCCATTTTCATGCTTTCCTTTTTGTTGTGTATAACACGATATTTTTCATGAAATATTGATTTTACAAGGTAAAATGCCTGTATTAGTCGAAAAGCTCACGCACAAATCATATCAAATTACAAAGTACTATACAGGTAATAGTAAGAAATTTGTTCTTTTATGACTTAAAAAGGATGTAATAATTGCCCTGATTAGAACAGTTATGTTTTTCTTAGTAATAATCTTTTTTTTTTATTTTTTTTTTTACAATAAGCATATTTTGAATCATGCGAATCAGCTGATGTACACAACAATCACCTCATTAATGCTTAGACAGTTATAAGGGTGAAATTATAACGAGACAGTAAATTGATAAGGTGCTGTTAAATTCCAAACTTTCAGAAGTTATGAAGAGATTGGAAATACATGTGGTATTAAAGAATGGCATTACACACACATTTCACCTTTCACTTTATTCCAAATGAAATAAACGGGGCAAAACAAATCTGCAAATATATAAGAGTACAACTATGAGTGTGCATGTGATAGAAACACCCTACCTGACTATGATTGGAGTAGTACTAAGCAAAATAACAAAGTACATATATGCACAAAAAACATTATTTCTATCCTCTGTGTGATATTTATATATTACTGGGTGAGCTATAAGTTGCCTGGATTATTAAAAAAAGGTTGGAAAAAGTGATGAAAAAAATGGAATGTGAGAATAGTTAGAGGGATACATGTGCACAATTAGACATTAAGACCAATGCTTGTATAAAGCTATGACTGTTTTCAGATAAGGAGCTGGTATGATCTTTATGATAAAGGTTCTAATTAGCAATCTGGTATCAGAGCTGCACAATCATGTTATGAGTTCTGATATTGTGATGTAACTATGACTGTCTTTGAAGTATTCACAGTAGGTCACAGTTTTCATCTTAGTGATATAAGTTTGACTGGTCTTGCAAACTGCAAATTGGCAATTGTCTAGGTATTGCAGCTGTACAATTGAACATTGAATATAATGCTGATATGATAGTACTTCTACAGCTGTCTCTGATATGACAGCAATGGTGAATATTCATGATGTACACTCTAAACGCTCATTAAAGTTGCGAATTGGCAACACAGCTGTATCTCAATCCTCTCTCTCTCTATCTCACATGGTGCACCCGCAAGCCTACTGTACAGCTGTATCTGTAGACGTGCACTGTAGGTACATTGGAGTTGGCTTGACTTGTAGCGGACGTTAATGAGCTTTTCAATTCTGCGCAATGCTCCATGATTCCATCTTCAATATTTGTAGCGGACCAGTCAGAACATTGATCAAGCAGATGTCATATGAAAAGATCTTTGAGAGTGGATTCCATGGTAATTTCTTCCAAAAACTTCAGAGTTGATCGTAAGATTTTCCATTGGATGATTTAAATTTTGCTTAGGTTAAATATGCATTTAAATATTTTATAGTTCAATGACTGTGGTACTTACTTTTAAAATGGTGGAAATGTGTAGTGATTAACTAGGCATGAACACACTTTGTTGTGTTGATTTGTTCCAGTTAGAATATTGCTTGAACACAGGCATGGCTGTGACTTATATCAAATATATAAGTTCAAAGGTCATAGGAGAGATGATGCAAGCTGATGACCTTTTTCCACAATGATCACAATGAACTATATCAAATACAGCAAACTATTCTTGCTCTATTTCCATGGTTTCAGGTTTTAATGTTGAGTTGTGCACATGTCTCGCTTTAGTTTCCACAAAGAAGATGATATTGGTGAACATATATAAGTATACAAATTAGTATTACAATTTTACAGTACGATGTATCATTAGTATTATCAAATTTCAGTAATTGCAGTGATTACTAATAGATGTATATATTTATACCATTTTTAATTTATATTCAGGAATATTATTTAATGCTTTCACTATCAATATAAAATGATACTCTTATAAAACACAAAATCTATTGAATATAGTTTGCTAGAAATATATACCTGTATATGTAGCTAGAATGGATATTATCATTTAGTGATCTCTATTTCTTTTCGACTTAGTCTTTCTTTCAACAAAAATTATGAAATTTAAATGTAGCAATGTTATATATTCCGTAAATTTGAAGACATATTTTATACATCTTAGAAAACATTTTATAAATGTAAATAACATTGTGTGTTCTGACCATCGTTGTTATGACCTGTGTACAATTTGGAATGCTTCTTTTCATTTTCAAAGTTTGAACTTTTGTCTTTTGCATGTGTATGAGCTTGGTTTTATTTTTGTAAGAAAGGGTCTTGCAGTTTGTCTTCTCATGTAAAAGAAACTATGCTCTTTGTGTGCAAAAACCAGTTGAAACCTCCTTGAGTTACGACATGCAGGCCCCTGCTTGTTAAATGATTATGTATCACTCTCTTCTTTCGCTGAGGATATGTTTTTGATATCCTCTACATCGGTGTAGTTACAAAGGGTTAAAGGCTACTGAAGCAAGTTGCAGTTATCTGTAGAGTTTTGGGAAAAGCCATTGTTATCAAACATTTAACTTATGCTTTCACTGGGGATAGGTTTTGTTTCAACTCGTCTAATCATGATGTAGTTGGAGAGTATCACAGATTGGTTACAAATATTGCCAATGTCTGAAGAGTTTGGATGGAGCTCATGTGGCCTCCTGCGCAAGGTTATACTGTCTTTACTCAAATGTCAGGCTACACATCATCCTGTAGACCACATCAGAGGGATTCAAATGAGACTGGCATGTTGAAGGTGGTCTTTATATGAAGGTGACCTGGAATCAGATGTCAACTGCATGTCCACCCAGTTTTTTGAAGTCCAACTAAGATTGGTTCTTGTTGGCAGGTTGTCCATTCATGGACGTAGCCAGTATTGTAGACTCAACAGTGATGTTGATTTAGGGGGCTACTACATTTTTGGCCGAGCTTGCTATCATATGAATTTTCACGATGGATAAACTCCATCATTTTCTCCACCAAAAGAATCTTTATCTATGGTTGTTTAGGGCCTGAACATAAATAAAAACCTGGCTTCATTTTCTTTCTTGGTGTATATCTATGAATAATGTTGTAACACCAGGTACCTTGTGTGGGTAGATGTCACCGAGTGAGCACTGTTGCAAACAATGCAAACATGTTTTTGTCTGGTTGTGTTTGGGAGCAGAAAACAGACAACCAAGGAGAATCATGATTATTTCATTTAAACATTCTGATGGATATTTGAAGCTTTTTCAATCAAATAATGTAAACTTTTCTGTTTACTTAATTTCCTCTACATTGTATTCAGTCTTTTTTCTGTGCCCAAAGCAAATTGGTTTTATCTTCTCTCAGACAATGAATTGACCTTGATTGTTATGGGTTCTGTGATCTCAGCTCCCATACTGTTTGCCGTACCTGCTCAGCTTAGCCCTCGGCAGGTATGCTCAGGAATGCCAAATAATGGGAACAAATAGAGTGGGTAATGAAGACAAAAGAAATGACAGGCCTTTATCAACAAATGTTAGAAGGTTGCAAGAATAAGAAGAAATGAGCAAATATTAGAAGGATGCAGGAATAATAAGAAAGGAAAACTAGGCGCTGTGGAAGCAATGTTCACATTCTGTAAACTCTGACACAGTAGGTGTTCAAGACCGAAAAACACAGTGCCCAAAAGCAAGTAAGTGAAAGGTTATATTGACTTCCGATGGTGGAATTGCACGTTTTAACAGCAGCTTGTTAGCAGAGAGTCATTCTGAATAGCTATAGAAAAGATTGTTGGCTTGTGTGAGGGTTAGGCACCTACAAAATCTTGCTGTAAATCAACCCTTTTACTTCATGTCAAATTATACTGAATGATCTTTGGCCAGTTTCCTGTCAAAATAGAGTTCCCTTTTACTCTGGACTTCCTTCAAATGAAAAGATGACCCAAAACGGATTAATAGAATCCATTCTTTGATTCCTGTGCCAAATAGTTGAGATCGTTTCTAATGCAAGTTGTTTTATGGTGATAGTGGGCACTTCTAATATTAATATGATATGAATCAAATTTGGAATGATAAACTTCCCCACATATGATAATCCAAATATTTTCTTTCTCTCCACTTCAATTAGGATGGGAGTAAACAGAGGCACTTTCTTTTTCCTTTTTTTCTATAATTTAAAAAAAAAATGTTAACAGAAATTCATCCACTTTCAATCCTACATCATGCCCAACATGCTTAACACTGAGGCTTGCATTAAGAGCTTTTTCCTCTCTAATTTTCCTTTGTTTTGTCAGTTTTGTGTGAATGATGTAAACATTTTAATGACAGTTTGGTTTTTTTTTTAAATTTTAGATGTACACCTTTTCTTTCTGATCTTTCTTTTTTCATTTGTTTTGTTTTGCCAGGTCCAGATCTTCCAGTTTATGTATATGTGATCCTTGTATAACAGGAGATGAGAACAGTGGATATTGTTTTGTTTTAATCATTATAGAAGATGAATTTTAAAAAGATTTCTTGTCTGTCGAGATATTCAGCAGAAAATATGAGACAGAGTAGTCTAGAGAAGCTGTTGTGAGGCGTTTGCTTTTAGCTCTTGATTTAACGGTTTTACGGTTTGGAAGACAAGATTCTTTCTCTTTGGTTGTGACTTTGTGTCTTGAAGTCTTGTTTGAGGTGAATTGATTGGTTACGAAGTCAGGTAGAGGTCATCAGTTTCTGATAAACAAGCTTGGGTTTTGAAGGATGTGGAGAGTTCCTCTTCATAAAGGTTACTCTCCTATCATTGGAAACCTTCCTGATTCATTTATTTATTTCTTAGAAGAAATTGCGATGCTGTTGATGAATTTTGTCTGAAGTTCACGTCTTTGAAGTCATTTGCAATTATCACTCATTCGGTTAGTACATAACTGTTGATAGCAGCTACTCTCTGAACATTCGCCAGTCAGCCCCGTCATAAACTATTTAATCTAATTTCTTAAGGTTTTGTTTAAATCTCAGTCAAGTGATGGTAAAGAGATGGTAAAGAGACTGTTTTTGTATACATCTACATGTGTTTCATTTTACTTAGTAATAAGTAAATTTCTTTTGGTGTCACCCTGGCAGCAAAAACAAAAAAGGGAACATATTCCAAAAAGAGGAAATTTACTTAAAATTATTTCTAATTTATTGAGGTTTGTGGATCATATTTGGAAAAAAAGACATCGAGTTCAGACTATGAGTTGAAGAGACATTACATGAGGGCAAAAACACTTTCTATCTGTCTCGGATGTAAAGAATTTTACTTTGAAAGCACATGCTTGTGCCCACAAAAATGAAATCTAAAGAATTATTTATTATTCTTGTCAGTTTGATGAAACGCTCAAACTAAAAGTTGAATAATTGATTTTCTCCAATAAGGTGAAGTTTACAATTACTTGTACCTAATAATCTATTCAAGTATGTGTTAATATTATTTACCGCATCTCAAATGGTTGCTAGTGTCAAACCATGACAGGAAGTACCACAATACCTTTCATTTTCGTTCAATGTGTTTACCATTTCAATTGTAGAAAAAGCAGTTAAACTGATGTTGTTTTAAGCAGGGTTTTAAGTTATTACATTGCAAACTTTTGATATTTGGTCTTATTGTGCTAGTGTCTCAGTGTAAAGGTGGTTTTCTTTTTCAGATAGTAACCATAGCTTTTTGATATCATTTTCACAAATAATTCATAATTCTGTTCATTTTTTTTCTCTGTATTTTTCTCATGTTTGTATAAATCCATAAAGTTAGTGTGCTGGCCACACCATGAGAGAGCTTAATGAATTTTCATCTACATGTCTTGTCAGAAGCAAAAGGACGTTTTGGAATACTAGACTAGGACAAATTACAAACGGAAGTCTTCAGCCAAATTTTTATAGCACGACTTTTAAACAAAAAACGTGGATGATACTCCAAGAAAATCGCTCTCGACCAAGTTACTTTGAAAGGGCTTTGAATGGGACAGACTGGACGGACAAAATACTTTGTAGAACACGATAAACAATCAATTTCTTTCTCTCTTTCTCTTCAATTTCTGTTCTGTTTTCAAACTTTGTCAAGACGGGAATCCACGTGTGTTTGTCCATTTTATCCGGTGGTACATTGTGTGACATGTGTCCTTTGTAACCTACTACCATCAAAAAAGCAATAAGTAAATTTTTGAAGAAAATGTAACTGATACTATGCATCATATGCTATAGTTGATATGATGTAATGTATGTAGATTTCATGTAGGTTTTGTGTAGTTTTCTGTTGGGTTCTGTTGTCGATGGGTTTGTATGCATATGTATTTATTTCCCAATAATGAGTGAAATGTTGTGAAGTATTTATATAAAGCTATTGTATATAAAGATATTAGTAACACAAGGTAGCATGTTGCTTATCAGCGCTGTTTGAACATTTGCTATGTGTTTATCATCACTTAAAGGAAATAAGGCGAATGTTTTCTTATGACAGAGAAGATATATGCAGTATATATACAATTTCTCTGACTGGATGAAATGAGGGGGTCTGTCCACACATTCATTTTGAAATCATATGATTTTAACAATGACATCCCCTTCAGTGTAAAATGGTAATGCACAGCAGCAAATATATTACTGTGAGAGGTTGTGCATTACTTTAAAGAAGAGTTAGGAGCTCATATTGTGTTGTTTTTCCTTCACTGATAGTATATTGTGCATGTTATATTCACCAAAAAGATAAAAAGGTTATTTTCAATATAGACTTATTATATATACAATTGTAAGATAGATGTATAGTAGCACCGAAATAATGAATGAATGTTGTTATCATACTGTGTGTCTACCCCTATGGGTTATGCAAAGAGTAGCTGTACGTACATAGAGAATATATGTACACATAATATTGCATCGGCGAGAACAAAGATAGTCTATTTGTCAAATACATAACTTGCTCCACCAAACTTGACAAAAATCAGTCGAGGGGCATTTTCTGTCTCTTATTTCACTGCTGATTGTGGTCAGTTTTCAATTCATTGTTTTAACAGTGGCACATTTTGGTGTAAAAGGGAAACGCTAGGCATTTGTATGTTGCAACTGGCTGATTTTCTTGAAAATTTTACAGTCAACATGTATTAACTTATATCATTGTTCTTGCCTTTTACAATATATGTCTGAATCATTTCTCTATCCTTCAAACAATTTATTAGAATATATTGTATATCTTTTTCTATTTGTCAGGTGGACAAAATCACAATGGATATATACTCTTTTTAAAATGAATATTTATCAGTCAAAGGAGATATTTATGGTCATATTGGTTGTATTCGTTTATATTTATTATTTGCTGAATTCATACAGCACACTGTTACCGATCCAAAATGTAGTTGACATCATAAAATGTTTATTTATAAATAACTGCATAAAATGTTTTCTCTTAAATTTCTGACCTTTTTTTGTAGAAAGAGACAAAAATTATACTGAACGTCATTCTTCATAAAAAGCTGAATTTAGCATGTATTTCACTTATTTTAGGCTTCTCATATTTTAATGCTGCTATTATGCTGTACTAGTTTATTGTATTTAGTTTTTATCTCTTCTATGCATCTTTGTAACATGTCATCCCTCTTTTTAACTGTATATTCATAAATCCCAAACCCTTTTTATGTATTCACTTATTGAACTGGAAGAGTTCATTTTATTACCAGGGGTGCAGAAACTGTGTGATGATGAAAATTTGATATCTTAATTGATATTCTTGTGTCTATCGCATTGATTTTGTTATTGATTTTTTGTCGCATTTATGGGGGTTAAGTTAAAATGTGTGTGTTGTATCTAAAGAAGTTCATGTTGCCAAATGATTTATTGTGCCAAGTACTCTTTTCTTTCAATTATTTTGTTTCTTTTTGTTTTATTTTATTTTACTTCTCCCAATTTGATATCTCTCTTTCATAATTCCACTACTGAACACATGCATTTTAAGAACTTATTCATTTCTTCCTTTATTTTATCATCTGTTACAGATGATAAAATAAAGGAAGAAATGAATAAGTTCTTAAAATGCATGTGTTCAGTAGTGGAATTATGAAAGAGAGATATCAAATTGGGAGAAGTAAAATAAAATAAAATACCTAATTTCATTACTTGCTGCTTTCATTTTCTCAATTTTCATGCCCAATAATTATGGGCTTTCAAGCGTTCATTGATTTTGGTTCATTCATATTTTGTAATTTACGATCCAGTTCTTCTGTGGACATAATATTCTATTATCAGTATTATCTGATGACAATTTTGCCATTTCTTTCACATACCTAGTACACTGCCATTCGCCAGCAGGTATTCAAAGTATTGGGGTTTACGTAATTCTTTGAGAAGCATCCTTCCCGCCCAAAATTGGACTAGGTTTGTCTTAAAATTAGATCATTTGCAGGTGTATTTGTCAACCGAAAGTAAAGTAACCGAGGTACTTAGAATGACTGGAAGCCATCAGTACTGTTTTAATCCAGGGGAGTGGAAACCACTCTTTTAGTAGGAGTCATGTTAGGGATCGCTCTAGTTGGGAGTTGATTTCACTCCAAATGAGTGGTTTCAGGTGATATTTTAAGAGTGTATTCAGTTGTATTGGGAGTGGATTTCCACTTCAAACTGAAAAGATCACTGATATCACTCCTAAAAGAGTGTGTTTTGCCCTTATTCATTTAGAGAGTATAACGATTAAAAATACCATGTTTCTGCAAAGTGTACAAACCTCAAAAGTAATGCTTTCAGGGAAGAAAAAGAAAAGGAGAAGTACTATGTAGTGTGTAGACTAGGAGACGTCAAGTGTGTGTTAAAGACAGAAGAAAGAGGGATTCTTAAAGAGATATTATACTATGCCATAGTCTGCCCAAAATGAATATGCTTTGTAAAGGATAAATGCGGTTACGTAAAATTAATGGAATTTAGACCTTATTGTATTCATTTTTTCTCTCTCTCCCCTTTGTCTTTCTCATCTCTCTCTCTCTCTCTCTCTCTCCCTCTCTCTCTCTCTCCATCTCTCTCCCTTTCTCTCTCTCCCTCTCTCTCTCTTTAATTGCCAGTATATCCATCTTTCTCTTTGTGTTGATGTAGGTAAAGTATGTGCAATTTAGTGTGATCTGATCTGACCGTATAAACAGTAAAACTTAGTGTGCTTTTTATGTATTCTTGAAATGCCATAGTTTGGGGTGATGTATAATTTTTCTTTTCTTTTCCGTGTAACGCTTCATTTTGAAAAGAAATTGCACTATGATAATCATTTTTATTTGTATTTTGAGAATAAAACGTGTTTTGAATTAATATGTGCACCACTATGGTGAAATACTAGTATTCGTACTATATTATAACAATACCAGATAACGATATGGATTTTATTTTAAAGAGAAAAAAATGAAAACAAAATGTCTTTAGTTATCTCTTATTTGAACTTGCCAAAACTTTTACATTGTTCGTGGTACATGTCTCGGTCCCTGTTTGTCTTCAGAGACTATTTTCTTTCGTTTTCCTTTGGCTTTGATAATTGTTCTGCTATCGGTTTAACCATGCGCCTAAGTAATGTTACAGTGATAAATTTGTTAGACTATTTCGTGTTATGAAAGAAAATAGTATATTCTAATTAACCGATGTATATGAATCATAATCATTTTGTGTACTCTCACATATGCATAGCGTAATCACCCCTCAATCATCAATGCACAAAGTATACCACGGGTTTTTTTAATATATACATAAAGCCCAGGACCCGTAAAAATCATTACTATTATAATTATCTATTTCTGTGCCAAGTGTTGCATTTATTTTGAATCATATAGAAAATAGAAATGATTGAGTTATGACGTGTATCCGACGCGATTTCTCGTCTGATACGCAACGTGGATGATATTGTAATTTTTTATTTATACATAATAAAATTATGATATATTATCATATGTAGACAAATACTGTAATGTCTGATTTCAAATCAACCAAATAGCTAGGTGTTATTGAATGGTTATTTAAGGTATTCACTATTACGAATCCAATATGACAGCAATACTTATCTATTATTTATCTGTAATATATATGTTTCTTTTTTTCTTCTGTTAAAGTTTCATTATTTCAAGACTATTCGAGAGAGAATGATTAAAAAATGTGTGCAGTGGATTCAATAAAGAAAATGTTATTAGAGAAGAGGAAGACACAGGTTTCTGAGTTGGTTTATTTGTTGTTGTCGCGATGGGGCTCGAACCGTGTGATCCACAGTCCCGGTGACGTATCCACAAGACCACATGTTCAAAGTTGAGTAAAAAACTGACGCTAACCTGGCCCAGAGACCTATGTAAAGTCTGTGTGTTTTGTCAGATCGAGCACTCCGCCTCTTTTCTTCTTTGATTTTTGGTAACCACACGGCATACCCGATGGCACTTTGTGCCCACCTTTCTAAAATCGGTCAATTGCGACTATCATTCAACTTCCTTCTTTTTCTTTGCATGTCTAACTTATTTCTTATTTTTTTGTAACCTCGTCGGCAAGTTGCAAAAATGATTAATATCATTAAAGAAAGACTTACTGAAGTCTTTAGGGTAAACCACATGAAAGAACGGAAAGCTAAAATCAGACATATAGACCGAGACGAAAAGGGTCAACAAAGCTTGCAAAAACGAAATCAATAAAAATTGGTTGAGTGACGAAAAGCTGAAGCATTAATATCTTCGATGCTAATCTCTTTAATAAAAAATTGATGATTTGCTCGTTTGTTGGAAAATTGTCCACTCAATTATAGGCAAACAGTTTTGGTTGGATAGCCCCCTCCCCTCCCCCATGGCCAAGCGATGCCCCCTGCACCAGTGTCCATATATTATAATCATCTCCAATACAATCCTAGCATAATAAGATTATCATCAACAACAAAGCAAACAAAACACAATGGAAGCATGTTGAATAGACTTCTAAAAACTATCATTGATGTATTAGACAAATTACATCAAAAAGACATTGTACATATCGATTACATCTGATTAAACCTTCATTTTTTTGTTGCATATTTTCATGGAACTATCTTCATTCAGCCATCTTTCGACATAATATGATCGAAGATTATTAAAAGAAGCAAAGCAGAATTTAAGAGAAGCATACCGATGAAAAAAATAATATCAATTTCGGACAAACAGCCCCGCCCCCCCCCCCCCCCAAACCCGGTCAGGCGATGCCCCTGCAATGCCAATGCCGTTACATAGTCATGTAATTAATATATCACAACCGAAACAAGGATTGGTGTTTAGATGAGCCCAGATTCTGTCCGTTTTCATATATATTTTGTATTCTTTAATCATTATTCTGTGTCTCCTCCCTTACACGCATCCCACACCGACCGGGCGACCCCCTAATATTGCGAGGATGAGAATGAAATGCAAGGACAGTCTTCGTTTTATCGTTGAGGGTTTGTTATTTTCTCAGCTGATTGGGCTCCTCACACGGAAACAGTCCAGGCGAGGGACTAGGTTTACATCAGAAGAAAAGAAAGCACACATTAGCATACAATAGGAACGAAAGG
>JAVYIG010014320.1:0-42180 GCA_035222895.1 Strongylocentrotus droebachiensis
CAACTTGTGCTGGATACGCCATTGAAAGACATAAAATCTTGGTCAGGATCCAATATTTACCCGCACCAATCAGGCTATACAGACATCAATATTGAGCTGGGTGTCATCGATAATTACAAGATTGCTTATGACTCAGACCCCATTCTCACTCACTCCATTGGACCGGCTTTATATTAGCTAGATCGGTCCAACGTGAGTGTGAAGATACAACAGGCACCAAGAAGCGTACCTCTGGTCTTCTGGACCGGTTCTCGATCTTCCACCGCTCCAGACCGATCTAAAGTGCAGCGTGAAGACAAACCACTGATTTAGGTGTATGTTCACGTGAAAGCAAAGAGTTTGGGGAAGCTAGACAAAGAAATGTCTTTGTGAAGAGGTAGAAATGGAAGAAGGCAGTCGGGAAAAAGAAAACACATGGTCAAACATGTGGAAGAAGAGATGAGGGGAAGAAACAAGGAAAAGTATATAGAAAGAGAATATGATAGAATGATACAGGTTAACAAAATATAACACAGTCATAATGAAAAGAAGAGAAGATGGAAAGAAAAAACATAGAACAAAGGGACAGATAATCATGATAATAATAATAACAATAATGATAAAACGTTGCTTATGAACTGCTTACCACTCAAGTCTCTAAAAAAAAAAAACTATTCTCGCCCGATGAGGGACTTGAACCCGCGACCCTCTGATTAAAAGTCAGATGCTCTACCGACTGAGCTAACCGGGCTTCGGCGAGGATAAAATAATAGAATAACATAACGAAAGACAGAAAAAGAAAAATGATAGAAAGGAAGCAAACCAAGAATGACATCAGGAAATACTAGTAGAGATTAATAATATTATGATAGAAGAAAAAAGAATAACATAACGAAATTTTGTTTTATTTTCATTTGTCTCATTCTTACTTGTTTTTCTTATTTTTCGTCTTCTTCCTTCTCCTCTTCATATTCAACATCATAATCATCATCAGCTTTATCATCACCACTTTCCTCCTCCTCCTCCTCCTCCTCCTCCTCCTCCTCCTCCCCCTCCTCCTCTCGTCGTCTCCTCTTCCACTTTTTCCTCATCTTCCTCCCCCTATTCTTCTTCTTTTTTTCCTTCTTCCTCATCTTCTTCTTCTTTTCCTTCACACCCTCCTCCTCCTCCCTGAACAGAAGAACTATTCCTCCGTCATGAACTTTTCTCGAACTCTTTCATCACCGCTCTGTCTTATCATTGTTCTATTATGTTGGCTCTTAAGAAGCACTAAATTACGATAGTGTTTTTTTTTCCTTCTCTTCATTAAACTTGGCTCCCTATCATCAATCTACCTGTCAAATGCGATGCCTAAAACAATTGTATGCTTCAAAGAAGGAAATTAAGCTTATCAACCAATGGGTCTTCCGTGCTTACAAGTTACAACAGCCTCTAATTGAGTTTGTTGAATAAATCAATGAGTCTAATGATGCCAAGTCAAAGGAAACAAACGTCCAAACTTTTATTCTTACACCGTCTTCAATAGAACTGATAGATCCGAACTGCCGCAAGGTGTTCCAGCTCCGCCCACTTTTTTGCTTGGGAAGTAAAGGTATAAATACGGTAGATTCTTGTCGAAATCTTCAGTGCACATTGCGACCCAAGATCAAAAGAAAAACCAGCTCTAGAACTGATAAAGTAGCATCTTCTTCTCCAGTTCTCTCTTCTTGACAACTAGTGTAATTCGAAATGGCTTCATCTGGAAAATTAATCTGCCTCTTCGCTCTTATTGCAGGTAGTTTATTTTTCTGTCTTTTTATATATTTGTATCTACTTTAGCTTAATAAACTGCTGCAGCTTCCCTTGATTCTAGCTGTAAGTGCTTTAGTAGTTAAAAGACGTCACAAAAGAAAATTATATTGTTATAATGCTCGGGGAGTTCTGTATAAACATTGTCAATTTAATGCATTTTGTTTGTGTTTAGTATTTGAGAAATGCAATTCCATGCATGAGCTATGGCTACCGGGTGCACGCTAAGATCTTAAATTGTTCTGCTGCATCATTTTTGTTAATAGATCATAGAAAGGCCTTTTCACAATCCGACGAACTTCCCCTTTTTCTTGTGGCTAAATTTGGAATCTAAAAATCCAATACCCCCTCTGAAAATGGTTAAGTGATGCTCTTGACTGCCTTACTGATCTATTGCATGTAGAAATTGACAAAAATGATAGCAAATAATCAATTTTCTCTTGATGTTATTCCTTTCTCTCAACAGCATGCTGTCTGGTGACCGAGGCAAGGAGATCAGGAAAGACGAGGGAAGTCCGCCATGTTGTTGGAGCACCACAGAAACAAACCATGTTCGACTTCCCTTTCGATCAAACCGTCGTCGGGGGCTCCGCCGCTGCAGGCTCCGTGGGGGCGTCCACCAGCGTCTTCGGCATGGATTCAGAGTCTTCCGAAGAATCCGACCTCGATATGGACATGGACACCGATATCAATGACGTCGACGCTGCCGACACACCCGCCATGGTCGGCGCTAACGGCAACCAAGTTGGCGGTAACCTTCTCCCCTTCCTCAGCGGCGGAAGAGCCGGCGGAAGAGCAGCGGCCCCTGAAGCAGGAAATGCGGACCAGCTGTTGAGCAGGTCGTCGGGCTCGTCGGGTCGTGGTGTCGGCATCGCCTTCGGTGTTATGGGTCTTCTCACCGTCATCGTAGCAGCTGCAGCATTCACCCTCAGGAAATACCGACATAGCATCCCGGTTCTTGTGCGCGTCTGATAACTGAACTTGTGATGAGGTTTTTCTTATGAACGATTTCCTTGTTGTCAAATGCAATAATTTTCTATAATGCCGGTTAGTCTCCGAGTATTGATATGAATCCGATATTGAGGATCATGAAATTTGAATAACTACTGCTTTTATTTATAGTTTAAAATGAATTGTTATTGTATTAACATTTTGCTGCTCAATTTCATAAATAATGATGATCTGTAAATTTGAATAATACTTTACTAATAAACTAACTCCATCTTTGATATATATATTTTTGTACTGTCATGGTATTGTAAAGTTTGTTCAATAAATGTTACATGACGGAATATTTAATAGGGTGGACTTTGACTAGTTATTAATTTACCTGTATAAGCAGAACTTTGTGAGACTGTTATAATGTGTGAATGGTCGTATGAGTAGTGGATAGAAGGTGAATTGTTGTGGGATAGATCGATGAAGAAGTGAATTTTATTGTATAATGAGTCATTATTTACTGACGGATGAGTGAGTGACTTTATTTTATAATTGACTGTTTGTTTAATTAATACATGCACGAGTTGGTGGATGAGTGAAGGATTAATTGAGGTAATCGACTGATTGCTGAATAAATGGATCAACATATTATTGATTTAAAATTGGAATTAGAGACATCTTGTTGCTTCTTTGTCTCCTCCTTTTCCCCCTTCATCATCTCTTTTTCTTCTTCTTCGCCTTTTCTCCTTTTCTTCCTGTCTTTTTCTTTGTTGCTGTTGGTGTTGTTTATCATCATCAAATTCTTCTTCTTCTTCTTCTTCTTCTCCGATTCTTACCATTATTATGATTTTTAATAGATTAGCCTCAAAAGCATTGGTAATCTGAAAGCCCATTTTCGGTACTAAACGTATTGAAAACGATCCCTCACAAATTTCCAAGAGTCAACATGTATGAAAAATAACCCACATAAAAAATTGTGCGTGCTTGTTTTCATTTTTTATAAATATTTTATTACATCATGCATTACTCGTTCCATTTATTTTCAAAGATCATAAATCCCAATAACCTTTGGGGCCAATAACTTACATGCGCTGCTTTCATAGCCCCTCCATAATTCGATCTTCTTTTAGTACAACCTGTTTAAGTAACTCTCCATGCAAACAAGTAGATTCTTATTTTGTTCTTATATGGGACAATATAATTCATGTTTGTTTGTTAGTAACTTTTATTATGCATAAACATTGTAAAATAGAAACATATGAAACATGAAACAATAAACTGAAACTGAAATTAAAACCAAACGGTCGCATTTATTTATAGATATGATTTTTTTAGTGTCGGAAACACTTGGCGGGTTGCCCAAGCCCAACCGCAATTTTACCTTACATTGTGAAATTAGCGGGAAATGTAATATCATTGCTCATGTTTTGTAATCATTTTTAACAAGAGAGGGAGAGAGAGAGAGAGAGCGTAAAACAAAGCTCTGCGTCAATGTATGATGAAATATTATTTATGAAAAACTTTCATCGTAACAGCGAACACTCTGAAATAGATCAAATTTACGCTATGTAACAGAGGGTAAACAAAATGCGTCATAAATTTTCAAGTTTAAAGTTCACATAATGTAATGACGTTTTATCGGCAATATGCTTCAAGAAGAATTCTAGCATCCAATTCAAAAGACATGAAGTGGTAAAGAGAGGGGCGTTGCGCCCCTCTCTTTTCCACTTCCTGTGTGGCATTTTTGTGCAACAGCAATAAATTCACATATGAACTGCAAAAATGAAGACAAGTTGCAGCAATGGTAATGAAGATGACAAAGATGATAACAATAATACTACTTCTGTTACTCCTGCTGCTGCTGATCATGATGATGAGAATAACAATAGCAATACAGTCATGTAGATATTTGACATTATTTTACTCAGAATCAACTGCTGTTCTTGATTTCTGTCTTTTGATTTCACAAATAAGCCAATACTCTTATACATTTACATCAAATCCATTCAGTGAAGAACTTCTCTTTTGCATGGAATTACAAAAATAAAGGTCGATATGGGAAATGCGAATACCGCTCATCTCATTGAATATCAATCATTATAGTCAGGTCAATATATGGTTTGACCCCAAACAAATTGCAACAAAAGGTTTTTCAACGGTTTCTTGTAGTATTCGACCTCAGGAATAACATACTAAAAGTAGACCAAAATCGAAGCTTCAGAAAGCTGTTATTTTCAAGATGGCGTCCAAGATGGCCGCCGATACCTAAAAATGTCCATAAATCACTTATTATCCACCCCAGAGACATAATTTTGGTGTCTATCCCATGGTTTCGGGGGTCAGAGAATCCATTGAGACAAGTAAGAATCGTTTTTGACGGTCTAGGAAACCCCAAAATCCAAGATGGCGTCCAAACTGGCCGCCATAACATAAAAATGGCCATAAGTCACTTATTATCCATCCTAGAGACATAACTGGGGTGGCTATGCTATGGTTTTCGGGGTCATAGAATCCATTAGGATAAGTTAGAACGTTAAGCAGTGGTTTAGGAAACCACGAAATCCAATATGGCGTCCAAAATGGCCGCCATAACATAAAAAAGCCATAAGTCACTTATTATCCATCCGAGAGACATAATTGGGGTGTCTATGCTATGGTTTTCGGGGTCATAGAATGCATTAGGATAAGTTAAAACGTTAAGCAGTGGTTCAGGAAACCATCCAATATGGCGTCCAAAGGACCACAAAACCACTAAGATTTCTCAATAGAGGGCGCACTTTATAAACAGGAAATGAACTCTCTCACCCTTATTGTGTCAACGACCCCACCCCCAGAAAAAAAGTTAAATTCAACTATTGCATAACAGATCATTGTCAATACTTAGGGAGGGGGGAGTGACAAAGACAAAGTAACGACTTAATATTAATATCTAGACACACATTCATTATACCCAACCACCATACGACTAAAAATGTTTAAATCGTTGTGTTGTTCATGTCATCTTATAGCGAATACACATGCAGATCTTCACGTACCTTCATTTTGATGAGGAATGTACTTGAGTAAGAATAAATCATCTATTGCTTCACTATCAAGTGACTCGTTCTATGGATTGTGGCATACATCAAGCTGGCAAGTCCACACACACTGTTACATGGTAGTTCGTAACATCTGCAGGTACAGCGAGGTGTGCTACAGGCAGTACAGCAGTTACAATGAATCAACTTAAGAAGATTACTAGGTACATTCTCCGTATTCAACATCACTGGAACCAGGTGATTGTCCTCTAATTTCCAGCCCCAGTCTGTGACGTCCATGTCTTTTAGTTCACTCTCCATCCATGCTATGACTTGGTAGTATGTTCTGAGGGAGTGGAAATTGATGGAGGCTGGCGTAGAAGGGAGTCGCATTGGCAATTTTTTTTGACGAACAAGTTGTATCGTAATGATGCGAGTGAGTCATTACAGCAGCAACAAAACGTGACAGACATTGCTTTGATATCAAGTTCCTATATTAGTTCCTTTGGCTGACTTGGGAGAAGAAAAGTACTAGCACTGGATTCTTAAGTGGGGCGGCATTTCACAAGCTTCTGGAAGACTGCTCTCTTTCTGATTCCGAATATCCTGGAAGTCGAATCGCAACCAGTGTAGGCATGTCGAAAAAATTAGTTGTGAGTATAGATCTTTACCCAGGTCCACTTTCAACTGCTTAATATTAGGGACTTTGATATTTGCACGAAGACAATGTGGATTGCTACGGTCGACGTCCTTTGATGCACTGCCTTGAATGGACGTCACACGTATCGGTCCACGCAGATCTAAATGTCCCTAATATACATTGTCAGACCGGAAGTATTGTTCCCTGCTATCTACATCAGCGTAATGCAAGAGTAACACCAATATGTCAGTGCCTTCTGCCCTTCTCACATCAGAGTAGCAGACTGACGACGAGAAGAATTCACTGCAGCTTTAGCAATATGTACATCTGCATCCCCGGATACATTGATGACGGTGCAATTACTGTTCCTCAGTTCCTCATAAATGAGACTTTTTAGTCCCTGCTTATTGCAGTCTCTTGATAAAAACTCATCCTTCTTGCCTGAGAATACTGTGTTTGCATTGAATCTGACAACTGGATGGGCATTCTGCCCACATCGCTGTGGTGTGTATTATCATTAATTGACGGCTCTCCACCATAGCCGTCAAAAACTACATTTACAGAACCATATAGTGCGGGGGGGGGTGTGAAATCAGCATAATATGATCGTTTTATTCTGCCATAGCTGTCTCCTGTCTTCCATGGTATCCGATGCACCAAGGAACCACCACCCAAGACATACTGTTCTGTGTTCTTATACGGCTTCACTCGACACTGATCAGTTAAAGCATGAGCTAGCTGAGGCTTCTCAGCCTTCCGAAAGACATTCCTAGCCTCGAAAAGTGCAGGTAGGAACGAACTGAGCTCAAAGCTTATCACCTCTGTTATTTCAACTTCCCTTGTTTGTTTTTTAAATACCTGGAACCGTTGAAACAGCAAAGCAAAGCAGCATTTATGGTTTGTTCAGGTACAATTTTTACTTTCGAAAGCACTCCCAGAGTCGTAGCTTTGTCTTTCCTTTTGAACGAGACTATGAAAACAGCATATTGGAAGGCCGCTGAGCTGTAAGCATTGATGTACCCCAGAATAGCCCACTGAAAGGAATTGACTTGCAATTAGGTTGCTTCCAGACCTTCGTGAATTTGCTGGAAGCAATCGGTACCTTGATGAAAGGAACTGGACTTCGCAAATTCCTTAGAACAGATAGCAGGGAACTATACTTACACTCTTACAATGTAGCCAAGGCTCCGAAGGTGTAGAACTGTAAGCATTTAAAAGTGGACCTAGGTACGGGATCTGTGCTCACAACTACTTTTTCTTGATGCCTACAGCGATTGCGATTCGACTTGAAGGATATTCGGAATAGGAACGAAAGCAGTCTTCCAGAAGCTTGAGAAATGCAACCTCACTTTGGAATTCTGTGCTAGTACTTTCCTTCTACCAAGTCAGTCAAAAGAACTAATAGAGGAACCTGGTATCAAAGCAATGCCTGCCATGTTTGGTGGCCGCTGCAACTCCCTCCTACGCCAGCCTCCACCAAATTCACTCCCTCAGAACATACTACCAAGTCCGGGTCGGGGGGGGGGGGGGGATTAGATTTGGTTTGACCGGGGGTGTGCCGCTCAAGTCTCGAAACCCCTACCTATTTTGGGGGGTGCTTTTTCTCGAAGTAAAGCCCATTTTTTACAATGCAAACACCGACAATTTTGGAAATTTTGAAAACACAGGGATATTTTTGTTTAAAATGGGACCAATATTTAGGGATTTTGGGTGAAAAAGTGACACATTACAGCGGCACACGCCCGTATGTCTTAATTTTTGAGTACCCCCCCCCCCCCGGGCTACCAAGCCATGGCATGGATGGATAGTGAGAAGACATGGACGTCACAGACTGAGGCTGGAAATTGAGGCAATCATCTGGCTCCACTGATGTCAAATGCGGAGGCTGCATCTAGCAATCTTCTTAAGTTGATTCATTGCGACTCCTGAACTGCTTGTAGCACACCTCGCTATACATGCAGAGGTTACGGACTGTAACAACTGTGGACCTTGCCAACTTGATGTATGCCACAATCCATATAACGAGTCACTTGATAGTGAAGCAGAAGACGATTTTTCCTTACTCAGAACATTTCTCATCAAAATGAAGGAACGTGAAGATCTGCATGTGTGTTCGCTATATTAAGATGACATGAACAACACGAGGTTTTAAACTTTTTTAATTGTATGGTAGGTATTATGAATGTGTGTCTAGATATTGTTACTTTGTCTTTGTCACCCCCCCCCCCCCCCCTCCTCGGCTCCCTCCCTCAGTGTTGACAATGACCTGTCAATAGTTGCATCAACCCTTTTTCTGGGGGGGGGGGGGAATCGGTGACACCATAAGGGTCAGAGAGAAACATTATAAGTTAATTTCCTGTTCATAAAGTGCGCCCTCTACTGAGAAACCTTAGTGGTTTTGTGGCCATTTGGACGCCATATTGGATTTTGTGGTTTCCTGAACCACTGCTTAACGTTCTAACTTATCCTAATGGATTCTATGACCCCGAAAACCATAGCATAGACACCACAATTATGTCTTTCGGATGGATAACAAGCGACTTATGACTTTTTTATGTTATGGCGGCCAGTTTGGACGCCATATTGGATTGTGTGGTTTCCTAAACCACTGCTTAACGTTCTAACTTATCCTAATGGATTCTATGACCCCGAAAACCATAGCATAGCCACCCCAGTTATGTCTCTAGGATGGATAATAAGTGACTTATGGTCATTTTTATGTTATGGCGGTCATTTTGGACGCCATCTTGGATTTTGGGGTTTCCTAGACCATTACAAACGATTCTTAATTGTCTCAATGGATTCTCTGACCCCCGAAACCATGGGATAGACACCAAAATTATGTCTCTGGGATGGATAATAAGTGATTTATGGCCATTTTTAGGTATCGGCGGCCTTCTTGGACGCCATCTTAAAAATAACAGCTTTCTGAAGCTTCGATTTTGGTCTACTTTTAGTATGTTATTCCTGAGGTCGAATACTACTAGAAACCGTTGAAAAACCTTTTGTTGCAATTTGTTTGGGGATGGGGTGTTTTTTACCGTATATTGACCTGACTATTATGATTTAACCTGTGCTAAGGAAAGTACGACCTAGAATTCTGAAAATTGCACACCGACCATGCCGACCGACAAACGACCTGGGGGGTGTTTCACAAAGATCCTAAGTAGAACTTAACACTAAGTTGGACTTTAAAAATATGGACAGCCATTGGAGCCTTAAAATGAAATATATTCAAAAGCAAAAATTCTAGTATTTTAGACTTTTTTTTATTAATTCCACATCAAGAACATGAAATCTCCTTGATGATAGAAAATATGAATGATTTGAATCAACATTTTATGCCTTTCAAAATAACTTTTACAAAATATTTTCAAAGATGCTAACGGCTTTCCATAATTTTCAAGTCCAACTTAGAGATAAGTTCAACTTAGAATATTTGTGAAACACCCCCCCCCCCCCCCCCCCCACACTGACAGCCAATTTGGCAGCGTACTATGACAGTACGAACACGCCTGTAGTGTCTTCTTGGCTCGATCTTGAGATAATATATGATTTAAAGGTTATTTAGTACTGAAACCGTATTTTGAAAGAAACAATTTAAGAGTCATTGTGCATAATTGATCATGGAATTTATGATGAAAATAATAGGCCTTTTACTGAACATTATTCACTTAAGACATTATACGAAACATGCCTGAAAAAAGAAGCATTCATGCTCCAAAGCAGAAGATATGTTTGTAAATGACAAGTTACCATCTGAAAGAAAACAAACTGTCATATTGTTTCTTTCCTTATTGAAAAGGGTATTATGCATGTTTGTATCAATTGTCATAAATGTATTACATATTATTGTGCAGTCTTTAACAGTAAAATGTAAACGCTGGTCGAATCTCATGTAATTGTATTTTTCTTTTATCAGATTATTGGCTAGCCAGTTACTGTAGGCCTAACCTTTAATCACTATTCACAATTCACAGTACATGTCATACGTCAGATTGCATCTATGCTAGCTAGGTTGATGATAATGCAAGATATCAAACAAAATCATCATCAAACGTTTCTCCTGAATGAATGGCTCACATCTTCTCTGAACTTTATCTAATGTTTCTCACAAGACATCTGAATGAAAGAAGTGATGCCAAGACGCCTGTTGAATAATGCAAAGGCACTATACCAAGTCGATTAACTTCTGTTCTGCTGACGAGATGAGAACCTTAAGAATGGGTTCTGTAGCTGAGTATCATCCATCGGAAAGTATAAAAGTTGAGAATGTCCAAATGTTCTTCATTATCCAGCTCTGACTTCGAAAGTGATTCAACAGCATCAAGAAGACCTTACCTCTACTCTCAGCATAGCTCATATTTCAACTGCTTAAAGCATCTACTAAAGACATTCAACATGGCGGCCTTCTGGAAAATCATTTGTCTTCTTGCTGGTAAGAATACACACTTTGCAAGGATAGCTAGATATTTACTTTATTCACCTTCGAAAATGATATTCTACTTATTTTCCATTCTTATTTATATAATTGTGGATACTTTAATTCTATAATAATTTTTTTTATTCACTTGCCTATTTACATGAAAACGGTTTTAATTCTCATGACATGATATAAATAATATCACCATCTCAGAAGACTTAATTAAATGTGACATAGTTTTCTTTAAAGCCCGTCTGCACTAGTTTGACCAGGGGGGATTAGACCTCCCCGCAAGGTCACTGACAGGTGTTTATCTCATCAAATCAGCTCTCAATTAACATATGAAAAAGGGGATCATGAGACCAACAGGCATCGATTAGGCATTGCTTGCTATATAGAGGGAGCATGTAGCTATAAGTAGTGCAGTTGGGCTTTAAAGCAAATGGAAGTGGAAACCTCTCTTCGGACTTTTTCTATATATATATAAAACAAATATCTATTGTTACTAAACGACTCTGCGTTCAATTGACTATGTACGTAACAATGTTTTAGATATTATAATTTTGCGGTCAGGATGAGAATGTCGCATTGAAGCAAACATATTGTAACTTCAAGTTAAGATGATGATCTATTGATGAAATTAGATGACGCGCTGAATGGGAAAATGTAAATAACCAAACAAACGTGCATGGAAACATAGGAATGCAAACGAATATCAAATGTATATTATAACTCAATGAGCAGTCTAACCCGAAAACTATTAACATAATGATGTATCTTTCTTGATCCCATTTCGACAGTATTTTGCATCACTGCTGAGGCCAATAATGACACCAGCACCAACACCACAACGAATCTTCATCCTGTACCTCCTCAGAATCAGTTTGTTTTCGTGTTCAGCAGTGTTCAGACCACTCCCAGCCCTAACCGCCCAATCACGATCAGTCCAAGCAATGGCGGTCAAGCTCCGGTTGTTCCTAGCATCGGTGTGGGTTCTGTAAGCTATACGGGCATCGACGGCGACTCTTCCGAGGAGGAATCCGACATCGATACGGATGTGGACGTCAACGAGGCCGACGGTGTGCCGTCTTACGTCTACGGAAGCTACCGGAATCGAGTCAGCGGGAATACACGTCCTATGTTACGCGGAAACAGGAGACAGCGAGTCATGTCTGGCGTCCAGACTGGTGATCTCGATGGAGACGTCGTCGGCGATTTCGTTGGCGACCACGACCAGCTCATCGGCAGGTCTAACGGTACGTCGGGTCGAGGTGTCGGGATCGCCCTTGGTGTTCTAGGTCTCCTTGCTCTGATTATAGCTGCAGCTTTCTTCATCATTAGGAAACAAAGGAATAGCAGTCGAGCAACCTTTGTCCGTATATGAGGGCTCTATGGGTCGTAATATTACTATAAATTTCTGATAAATCAAATATATTCTACGTATTTTATGATAAGACGTGTCATCGTAGGCGCACTTGTAATTATATTATTATACGTATTTATGATATGTTCTACCGTCTTAGCCTTCAAGAAAATCCATGTGATAAATCAATGCCACCTCAGGCTTTACAACCAGACTACAGCAGACTTTTTTTTGTTAAAGCCAAATTATTAGATATAGAATTTCAAAGAGGTTAGCTACGTCCGCCCAAGGGCCCGAAAGGTCACTTGAATATTAATATCAAAATAGTTTGGTACTTTTTAGTCAGAGAAAACGTAAAATCGGCTTCAAAATTGGTGGCCAGTCGTACGACTGCATGGTACATGTATCACGTCTCTACGATTTCTCCGATCTGAAGGCTCAAACAGTGTCACCATGCAATTCATCTGTTTGGGGCCAGAAGGGCATTATCTCATATACTTGAAAAACAGAGTTAACGCCCTTCTGACAATAGGCGAATTGCTCTCCATAGAGACCGTTGAGTTAAAAAAAGTATTTACATTTAAAAATTCAAAATAGAATCTCATTTCATTTCCTTTCCTTTCTTTTAAGTGCATTTTGTTTTTATTTTCATCCGGTCATATTCAAGTCGCACGGTGTGTGATGGCTTTTATAGGGGAAAATAATATTGTCTCAAAAGTAAAGTTGCAATATCGGAAATGCTTTAGCGCAGGTTGAACTCACTTGAATATATGTTGTGAACTTTGCTACTTTTACGCATTTTTCCGTATAAAATCGCTTAGACTACACTTCCAAGATCATCAATATGATAAATTTATCCCATTTTATAACTCTATGCGATATCGTCTATTTAATGTTTTCTTTAGATATCTTGTTTGTACTAAACTACTTAAAGTGTAAAACTGTAAATGAGATTAGTACATTGTTAATACTAAGTATGTTGTGAATGTGCAAAAGTGCCAAATATATGACAGATGTCAAACGAAAAAGCAAATGTATTGTCTTGTTGATTTTTTGTCTTATTCTCATCTTGACAATTGGAGAATGAAGCGAAATGTTTTTTTCTCTCTTCTCACAAATTAATACGAAATGAATGAATGGAAAATGATTGGTATCATCTGCTGGTCAATTGAACAGTTGATTGGCTTTATTATTTTGCTTAATTGAGAAGTAAGAGTGGTATCAATGGAAACAGACGTAGAATCAGTTGGAGGAAGATGATGATTTGAATCACATCAATCTTTGTTACATGACTTCCTTAATAATGCTTGTCTCTTGAGTTTCATCCTTAGTATTTCATGGTGAGAAAAAAACATTGTCAATGCAATACTTTTGTTATCATACTGCAA
This sequence comes from Strongylocentrotus droebachiensis, assembly GCA_035222895.1. NCBI lineage: Eukaryota > Metazoa > Echinodermata > Echinoidea > Camarodonta > Strongylocentrotidae > Strongylocentrotus > Strongylocentrotus droebachiensis. The sequence goes on from JAVYIG010014320.1 coordinate 13,538, forward strand.
ATTTCTCTAAAAATTCTCCCTTCATAAGTCAATCAACCCATTTATCTACCAGCAAATTAATTCATAAATAAAAAATCAACAGTTATAAATAACAATTAATTCAGTCGCTCATCCATCCATCAATCAATCAATCAGTAATATTCACTCATGTATATAAGCTCAAATAACCGCTCTTTCTCATTCACAAATGTTACAACATTTACCTAGAAATACGAAAACAAATCAAAGAGCAAATGCATTTTTTTTTCATTGTCATATATATTTTCATATAATTTCAGTGCTGATACAATCACCATTATAAATACACATAACAGAATTACAGAGATGAATATAACAAATAAGTAGATATCGAATTATCATTTAACAATTACATAATGTAGTTCTATTGAGATTGGCGAGGGTTGTAAACTTAAAATCATATACTACAGATGTCATGTGTTTAGATCTTATGAAGAAACTACGGCATTGAATTTGTTAACATTACCCAAAATTACCAGCAGTTAAAAAGGGCAATATTCTTAGCACATACCACTTTTCATAACATCTGTCTTACGTGTTTAGCCGAATTGTATACATTTAGGTTAAAAATATTACCGGGGGTTATATTATCATTTCACAACGTTTGAAGAGCACATGATGGCTATGCATGAAATTTCAACCCCTCAAGGTGTCACCCTTGCTTTCATTGCTTCCCAACAACCGTCGGACTAATTTGTACTCTTCATTATAACACATTTATACAAAAAAACTACAATTCCGTCATCTGCCGTTCTTCAGATATAACATAAGAACGTCTTTGACTCCTGATAGCAAAAACAGCTCCTACGACTACCAGAGCTACCAGCCCTAAAACAGCGAAAGCAATCCCTACACTCTGTCCCGAACTCCCAGATTCCCTGCCGAAAATTTGATTCTGGCCCCGGACTCCAGTATTGGGCAAGTGCTTTCCGTTTCCAGACAAGATGGGTAGAAGATTCCCGCCAACTTGGTTCCCGCTCCCGACTGCGTTCAACATGGTAGCGGCATCGTTAGTGTCGGTGTCCGTATCAGAGTCCGTGTCGACTTCGGATGAAGTGGATGATTCTGAACTGGTACTGGTACTGTCCACATCATCATCTGAACCTTCGTCAGCTTCTTCCTGATTCATTGGGACGTTGATGAAGGTTTGCTTCTGAGGAACATTAACTCTGTTATCCGCACAAGCTCCTGGAGTTGCCTCAGTCATTACACAGAATACTGGAAAGGAAAAGCGAAAGGTTATTCATGTTTAAAGGCATCGTTTAACAATGTTAAATCTGACATGCATAGCCCTACGTGTTTTAGTGTCTGTGATATGGTGTAATATTGAAGCTCTAAACAAATTGCGCTTCAAAATGATCAAGAAGTGCCTCAAAAAAGTAAAAAACCTTTGAGTGACCGGTTTTACCCTACTCGTTTCCCCCGATAGACTGTAGTGTTATGAAAACCGTTAGGAAAACGCAAAATTTGATATCGATTTCCTATAATAGATATCTTGATAATCAGACAGGCGATCGGCTTGTAAAAGTCACGTGGTTCCTGACTAACCTAAAGGTTATGCAGCATGAGCTAAATCCAGGATTTTGTTTCAGAAACTGAGATAAAGTTACCCAATCCCTTTAAAGTGTAATCACATGCTAATACAATTAATCTTATTTACTTTTTTGAACAGGCATTTCAATCGGTAGGCCCATGTATATCTGAAAATATATTCTTACAAATCCTCTTTAAGATAATGATTATTACAATGTGGATTGCATGAAACTAGCTTGATGGTATGTACACACGTATTTCAAAAGTGATTTACAATATACGAAAGCCAATTGGGGTTCCTCTTATATAGGTGCGCAATTATAAATCGTAACAAGCATTTCACTGTCCAACGATGTGTGATATCCATACCGTATGGACAGCAAACTTTTACTTGCGAGAGAACAAAATAAGAAATTCGAAAATTCGAAAATTTGTTAACCACGCATGAACGTAAACGATCACCGAATATGTTAAAATAGGTCCATGGTGTACATGTAAGTCAGATGTCAAAATAGCCATCCACAAATCAATCATTAGATTATTTTCAGTAACTCATATAAGAATGCACTCATTTGACATACAATAAATACCTGGACTAGGTTTAACTTACCAAAGAGAAGAGCAAGGAGACCAAGTAGTTTTCCAGAAGAAGACATGTTGCAATGAATACTCAACTATATATTGAATTTAGAATAGAACGAATCGATTGCCTGGCCTGATAAACTTAAATAGTTATGATTTGAAGGCAGAACAAGATATGAAAAAAATGATCAGATTCATCGGTTTTTATACAAATTTGTCAGACATTTAAATGTCAAAATATAATGCAGTATTATGATGTCACGCATGGACACCATAAGCCCTTCATATGTCATTATTGGTAAAAGTAATCACACTATTGCGAAGGTGAGCAAATAAATTTGGCAAGATTCTTAGTTTGTGCAGTCCTTATTTTTGCGCTCTTGCTGGATTCATAAACAGGGAGAGATTATATATCTAGTGCTGAGAGCCAGAGGGGCGGTACTCTAACATTATTTGTATTTGAATTGTCACCTTTTTGGCTCTCATCAGACAATATGAATCATACTCGAATATTGACATTTCAAAATGATATATTTTTATTGACCGATGATTCAGGTGTTCAAAAACTCAAGGTGTGAAGGTATTCAAGGTTTTTTCTTTGGAACCAAAAATTAAACTGCCAATGTTCGGGTTTCAACTCTCGGACTGAGAAACAAAATTTATCAAACTGAGGTCACAAATTGTTCAAAATTATTAACTTGTTGATCACCTGTTGGTATATTTATTTAAGCAATTGTAAGTCAGTGACAAATGCATATCAGAATTCGAGGATGATTGTTAAAGCGTCCTCGTTATTAAATCCACCGCTCGATAAATGAGAGTTATTCAAAGGTGAAATCGTGCCAAGCTATTTCGCACCTTCGGTTTTTTTTACACTTACCTTCTATCGTGCTTGTCATATTTTAAAAATATAAGTTGTTGTTGTATTTTTTGTATTTTTTTAAAATTAATAAATAAAACTCAACGAAATAACATATTTACAATAATATCATATAAAATAAAGTAAATGGTTGTATACAGAACACGGTACAACACGGGACAACACAACACAAAACAGCACAACACAAAGACAATGCCTCACTCTAGTCAGTTAAGGTTCACCCTGACATGCATCCAGGTTATATAATCATGTACGAAAACCGCGACTGGACTCGTCAAGGAGAGGCTCCATTGAAATACAGTAATACTAATTATAAAATAACATAATTGACAATAAGGAAGTATACAATTTATTAAATGCCAGGGGACCACAATTCTACAAGAAAGAAAGTGACCATGTCCTTAAGTGGGAGCTCAATTTACCTTTCTTCTCTGCTATTATATATTCAATTTTCTGTTTACTCTTTACAAAAGAAAGGAAACCCGGGAATTTAATTCTACCTCTTGAAATTTACAGCGAATAATATAAGATTTGAGGCACAGGAATAAAGAAAAAATATACTGTATGAGCAAATTCACAGTACAATTTTGTATCCTTCGTAATATTATCAATATAATCTGCAAGCTTTTTCCACATTGGGGCAATTACTGTCCATTTACAAAATATATGAATCAAGGTTTGAGGAAGCTCCAGACAGAAGTAACACAAAGGCTTGTCCCTTCTTGCAATTTTATATAAAAATGAGTTTATGGCTATGGCATTATGAAATATTTTAAAGTAAAAAGACCTTAACTGAGTTTCTAATTCTATTAGTGCATTTGAAATTATTGTTGTGTATAACAGACCATTCAATTTTATCTCTATCCAAACCAAGCCACTCTTCCCACTTATTACCAATCTTGAAGTACAATGTTGTATCCTTCGTCATATTATCAAAATAATCTGCAAGCTATTTCCACATTGGAGCAATTACTTTCAGAGTTGAAAAAAAATCAGACTTAACTCCGTTACGTTGGCGATCAGCCATGCACAAAGAAGACGAAAGACTTGATGCATGACTGATCGTCAACGAAACGGAGTTAAGTCTTTTGTCGATTACGATTGTTGCTACGACAGGCAGCCAGTGAAAACGAATTCATTTAATCAAATTATGGAAATGCTAGCATTACTTTTAACAAACAGAGCTTTGTTATTCCTGGATCATTTTTCCAGATTGAGGTGTCATATGAAAGGGCAGAAAATGAACTTTCTAGATATGTGATTTTCTCTTTGGAATTCAGATACCGCCCGCCAAATGACTTTTTGGTTTCCTCTCTTCAAATTGTTTTTAATCACTCATGCGTGGAATATGAATCATATGAGTGGCATTAAATGAAAGAGGAGGATCTATGTGTCATTTATTAATTATAATTGTGATGAAGTGATGATAAAACATCGATAATTCTCGGTTTCGTTTTTTCTGGGACGCACTGTACTTCATGATACTACATGATACCGTTATGATCATTTTCAATACCACATTTGGTTTTTCCTTTTTTTTCAGTATTCTGTGTTATATGGCTGAGGCTAGTTCATGAGCTTTGCGGACAACAGAGTCAATGTTCCTCAGAACTCAGAAGTAAACCTTCATCAACGTTCCAATGAATCAGGTCGATCTTGACGAAGGTTCAGATGATGTGGATAGTATACTAACTATTTATAGTTTTATAAGTTAGAATATTGGAAATGCTTTAGCGCAGGTTGGGCTCACTTAAATATTTTAGGTTGTGAACTCTCCTTCTTTTAGACATTTTTCGTATAAAATCGCTCAGAATAAACTTCAAAGATTATCAATATGATGAATTTATCCCATTTTATAACTTAATACGATATAGTCTATTTTATGTGTTCTTTAGATATCTTGTTTGTACTAAACTAATCAAAGTGTAAAACTATAAATGAGATTAGTACATTTTTAATGCTAATTATTATGTAAATGTGTTAAAGTGCCAAATACATGACAGATGTCAAACGAAAAGGAAAACGTATTGTCTTGTTGATTTTTTTGTGTACTTTTCATCTTAACAATAATTTTATGAAGCGAAGTTTTTTTCTTCTCTCTTATGACAAATTAATGCAAGATGAATAGATTGAAAATGATTGGTGTCATCTGCTGGCAGTTGATCGGCTATATTATTTTGTTGAAATGAGAAGGAGTGGTATCAATGGAAATAGACGTTAAATCAATTGGAGAAAGATGATGATTATAATCACATCGATCTTTTTTAAAATTATTTGTCTCATGAGTTTCGTCCTTTGTTTTTCAATGTAAGAAAAAAACGTCGTCAATGCAATATTTTTGTTATCATGCCGCAAATTTCTCTAAAAAATTTCCCTTCATAAGAAAATCAATCATTCAATCAATAGCACAATTAATCAATAAGCCAGACAACCTATCTATCTACCAGTCAATCGAATCATAAATCGAAAATTGCTGTTTAGTTATAAGAATTTAATACAGTCGTCCACCCATACATCAATCAGTCATGTACTATTCACTCATTTAGATAAGCTTAAATAACTGCTCTTTCCCGTTCACAAATCCAACAACAGTTACTTAGAAATATCAAACAACTCAAAGAGCAATAGCATTTTTTCATTGTCATATATATTTCATATAATTTCAGTGCTGATATAATCATCAATTTAAATACACATAACAGAACGACAGAGATGAATATAACAAATAAGTAGATATCGAATTATCTGAATAATTTAATTCTATTGAAGAGAATGACGAGCGATTGTAAATAAACATTTATATACTACAGATGGAACTGGGCTCTATGAAATAACTACTACAGTAACATTGAAATTGAATTATTTAATATTACCAGAAAAAATTCAGCAGATTAAAGAGAACATTATTAAAAGTGACAATGATTTTAGGGAATATACCACATTTCGTGACATTTGTCTGACATATTCAGCCTTATTTACACACTTATAGGTTAAAAATGTTCCGTTATGATTTTAATTTCTTCAATATTTATACTTTGTCTTCGATACAATATTATTACATTATTTTATGGAATTACTGAATTCCTACATGTTCGAATATGTTCTTATCAAAACGAAAATAATAAATAAATGATATCCACCCAGATGAATAAACGGGGGATATAATTATCCTTTCACAACATTTGAAGAGCAAATGATGGCTATGCATAAAATGTCAACCCATCGATGTGTCACCCTTGCTTTCGTTGCTTCCCAACAACCGTCAGACTACATTGTACCGTTCATTATACAAACAAAAACTACAATTCCGTCATCTGCCGTTCTTCAGATATAACATAAGAACGTCTTTGACTCCTGATAGCAAAGACAGCACCTACTACTACCAGAGCTACCAGCCCTAAAACAGCGAAAGCAATCCCAACACTCTGTCCAGAACTCCCAGATTCCCTGCCGAACATTTGATTCTGGCCCCGGACTCCAGTATTGGGCAAGTGCTTTCCATTTCCAGACAAGATGGGTAGAAGATTCCCGCCAACTTGGTTCCCGTTCCCGTCTCCGTTCAACAAGGTAGCGGCATCGTTAGTGTCGGTGTCCGTGTCAGAGTCTGTGTCGACTTCGGATGAAGTGGATGATTCTGAACTGGTACTGGTACTGTCCACATCATCATCTGAACCTTCGTCAGCTTCCATTTCCTGATTCATAGGGACGTTGATGAAGGTTTGCTTCTGAGGAACATTAACTCTGTTATCCGCGAAAGCTCCTGGAGTTGCCTCAGTCAGTACACAGAATACTGAAATGAAAAGCGAAAGGGTATTCATGTTTAAAGTGTAATCACAAGCTAATAAAATTAATCTATTTACTTGTTTAATAGGCACGTCAATCGGTAGGCCCACGTATATCTGAAAATATATTCTTACAAATACTCTTAAGATAATGAGTATTACAATGTGGATTGCATGAAACTAGCTTGATGGTATGTACACACGTATTTCAAAAGTGATTTACAATATACGAAAGCCAATTAGGGTTCCTCTTGTAGGTGCGCAATTATAAATCGTAACAAGCATTTCACTGTCCAACGATGTGTGATATCCATACCGTATGGACAGCAAACTTGTACTTGCTATGTTAAAATAGGTCCATGATGTAAGTCAGATGTCAAAATAGCCATCCACAAATCAATCATTAGATTATTTTCAGTAACTCATATAAGAATGCACTCATTTGACTTACAATAAATATCTAGACTAGGTTTAACTTACAAAAGAGAAGAGAAAGGAGACCAAGTAGTTTTCCAGAAGAAGACATGTTGCGATGAATACTCAACAATATATTGAATTTAGGATAGAACGAATCGACTGCCTGGCCTGATAAACCTGAATAGTTATGATTTGAAGGCAGAACAAGATATGAGAGAAATGATCAGATTCGTTGGTTTTTATACAAATTTGTCATACATTTAAACTGTCAAAATATAATGCATTATTATGATGTCACACATGGACACCATAAGCCCTTCATATGTCATTATTGGTAAAAGTAATCACCCTCTTGTGAAGGTGAGAAATTAAACTTGGCAGGATTCTTAGTTTGGGCAGTCCTTATTTTTGCGCTCTTGTTGGATTCATAAAACAGGGAGAGATTATATGTCTAGTGCTGAGAGCCAGAGGGGTGTTACTCTAACAGTATTTGAATTGTCACCTTTTTGGCTCTCAGTGGTAGTATGAATCATACTCGAACACTGACATTTCAAATTTTGATTGACCACTGATACAGGTGTTCAAATACTCAACGTGTGAAGGCATTCGAGGTACTTTCTGTAGAACAAAAAATAAACTGACAATGTTTGGATTGAAATAGTTTCAACTCTTGGACTTGGAAACAAAATTTATCAAACTGAGGTCACAAATTGTTCAAAAATATTACTATATTGATCACCTGTTGGTTTATTCATTTAAGTAATTATAAGTTAGTGACAAATGCATATCAGAATTCGAGGATGGTTGATAAAAGTGTCCTTGTTAAATCCGCCGCTCGATAAATGAGAGTTAATCAAAGGTGAAATCGTGCCAACTTATTACTCCCCTTTGAATTTTCTATAGTTACGTTTCTATCATATTTATCAGATTTGACATTTGAATCACTGATGGTGTTCTTGCGTAATTTTGTTTGTTGTATTTCTGTAATTTCAAATCGAGAGAAATTGTATAAAAACTGTTGTGCCTAACCATTTCCTTCATACCTTCATCTGCCTTCCAATCAGAATTATTTCGGGTTGATAAGCCTACTCGTTTCTTTTCACATTCAAACTTTTGATTTTTGGATCGCATATATAAAGTATCAACATGTCTTCTTCAGGAAAGCTTCTTGGTCTGTTCTCACTTCTCTTTGGTAAGTTGAATTTCATCTAAAACACAGCCAAAGTTATACAGTAGGCTTGCGGGTGCACCATGTGTGTGAGAGAGAGAGAGGGTTGAGGAGTCCTGAAAAGGGCTCTGACTCAGTAATCTTTCTTGGGGATGTGTAGTCCTGAAAAGGACTATTTGTTATCTTTCAAGACTCCTCAACACTCTCTCTCTCTCTCGCTCTCACACATGGTGCACCCGCAAGCCTACTGTATATCTACATCACCATGCAAGCCGACACTTACAAGCAGCACACAGCCAAAGTTGTTTTGTTTTAATAATTATACATGCATTATTTTTCCTTGATATTCATCCGTCGTAAGTGGTGATGGGCTCTTGATTGTAGAACATTGCCCTGATCTTCTGTTAAGCTGTAGATTTACGTTTGGAAGCCTTAAGCCGCCCTGGGTACTATTTTCTAGGAATTATCTTAAATTTTCCGTTTTCGTGATAGGTCGCATAGCCCTTTGAAGATTGCTAGAAAACGAAGGCTAGGAAGAAGGAGGAGGCGTAGAAGAAGAAGACAAATAAATAAAAGAAGAAGGAGATGATGATGATGATGACGAATGACTATACTACATGGTACTACATGATCATGTTCAATAGATGTATTTTGTTTTCCCTTTTTCAGTATTCTGTGTTATGACTGAGGTAATCCACATTGTGATACTCATGTCTGAGAAAAACGTTCAATTTCACTAGCTTGTGGTAATATTTGAAGCATGAATGTCCTTTCGCTTTCCTCTTTTTCAGTATTCTTTGTTGTGACTGAGGCAACTCCAGGAGCTTTTGCGGATAACAGAGTTAATGTTCCTCAGAAGCAAACCTTCATCAACGTCCCAATGAATCAGGAAATGGATGTCGAAGGTTCAGATGATGATGTGGACAGTACCAGTACCAGTTCAGAATCATCCACTTCATCCGAAGTCGACACGGACTCTGATACGGACACCGACACCAACGATGCAGATGGCGTAGCCGGATTGAACGCAGTCGGGAGCGGGGACCAAGTTGGCGGGAATCTTCTACCCATCTTGTCGGGAAACGGAAAGCACTTGCCCAATACTGGAGTCCGGGGCCAGAATCAAATGTTCGGCAGGGAATCTGGGAGTTCTGGACAGAGTGTTGGGATTGCTTTCGCTGTTTTAGGGCTGGTAGCTCTGATAGTAGTAGGTGCTTTCTTTGTTATTAGGAGACAAAGAAGTTCTCATGCTTTAGCAAGATACGAAGAGCAACAGATGCAGATGATGGAGAAATCCTAGCTTTGTTTCTCACTTAGCACTTCGACACAACTAAATATGTTCTAATATAATGACACTGTTTTAATTAGTGGCCAAAATGCTTTCTCAAGATTCGAACAGAAACAGTGCAACTAAATAATTGAAAAATGTCAATGCAAATGTGAAGTAGACGATACTGTTTCTGCATGTATACAATGGGAGAAGTCGATTATGTTTTAAACTACTAAAAACAAATAATGAAATTGGAAAGATTCAGCCTAGACATGCACATTTTGTGTCAAGATATTGCCTTATTATTTTTATTTTTCTGACAGTTCTCTGCGTCCGTTTAGTATTGACTTTAGATGATATATAATCAAAATCTCTTTTTTTAAATATTGATTGATATATTTCGAAAATATGTTTATTTATATTTATTTTTCTCATAAAGTCTTTTAAATTACACTATCATTTTAAAGTAATTTGATCTCTTTCGTTGAGCTGACCTGCGCCATATAGATAACAATTGAGATTTTTTTTCTCTTCAAAATCACTAACCAAATGAAGTTAACATTGTTGATTTATTTAGTGCAATTTATAATTTCCCAGTGATCATTTACATTACATTTATATTTCCTATTTATTTAATAAATTTACCCATGAAAAACAACATACTTTTGGAGCTGATGATTTTTTTAAACAATGCAATTTTTGGTGAATGTTCAAGACTGTTGATTATCATTTGGCTGATTATGCGAGGAAATTATTGTGTTAATTGATTGATTGATAGATAGATAGCTGGGTAGATGCATGGATGGACGGATTAATGGAAGGATTGATTTAATATTTGATTGATTGATTGATTGATTGATTGATTGATTGATTGATGGATGGATGGAATGAATAGAATGGTTGATTTAGTATTTGATTGATTGATTGATTGATTGATTGGTTGGTTGATTGATTGATTGATTGATTGATTGATTGATTGATGGGTTGATGGGTAGATGCATGGATGGACGGATGAATGGAAGGATTGATTTAATATTTGATTGATGGGTGGATTAATTTATTGTTTAATTTGATTGATTGATGGGTTGATGGATTGATTGATTGATTGATTGATTGATTGATGGGTTGATGGATTGATTGATTGATTGATTGATTGATTGATTGATTGATTGATTGATTGATGGGTTTATTGATTGATTGATTGATTGATGGGTTTATTGATTGATTGATTGATTGATTGGTTGATGGATGGATGGACGGATGAATAGAAGGGTTGATTTAGTATTTGATTGATGGATAGATTAATTTATTGTTTAATTTGATTGTTTGATTGATTAATTGGTTGACTGACTGATTGATGGAAAGGTGGATTGATGGAGGGATGGATGATGTGAAGGTAGGCGCTACACCTGATTTATATGACCTGTTGTAAGTACTACCTGAAAAGGAAGAAGAACTGCAGGAAATAATGGGCTAACCTTATCTGGAGGAGTATTCCCTGAAATTTCAAATCCGTATTATTACTCACCGGACAACCACTCCTGGATAACTACCTTTTTAGGGCAATTAGACCTACTCTCTGAACATTTACCCCGCGGAAAAATACAAACTAGGGAAATACCCCCTACTACACCCTCACACACACACAAAACACACACACGTTGCTCACAAATTATGCCCCTATCCAAAGCTACATCCCTTAAAAGTTATCCCAACTCATCCCTTAAATGCAGTCAGTATATACCAGTTTGGCTAGGAGGGATTAGACCACCCAGGGTGGTCACTGACAGTTGGCTACCTCATCACTCATGGAGGACCATTGGTCATGGAGTAGGCATTGTTTTCTATATAGAGGGAGCAAGTAGCTACAAGTAGTACAGTGGGACTTTAAGATAATAATAGTCGTTTCTTATAAAGCGCTCATGTCTGTCAGACTTGACACTCCTGGCACTCTACAATTATTATTTTGTCTTTAGCATGGCTGCCTTCATGGCTCTCTAGCATTTCAAGGTATTACTTCCTGCCAGGTACCCATTTACCTCACCTGGGTCGAGTGTCGTAAATGCATATTAATGTCTTGCCAAAGGACAATAGTGCCACGGTGGGACTAAAACCGTGAACCATGTAATCCACATGGTTTAGACATGATATTGATATTTTTGTCTGGTGTTTATGTATACCTTGAATACCTTGAATACCAAAGCTTCTGGAAGAAAGCCGTCTCCAACATGTGGGTAGTTATCCACTTATCCGGGTGGTATTCCAGGAGCCAGGGCAGCGTCTCACGAAACCGTCATCAGTACAAGTTCAGCGACATCCCATTGAAATGCGTGAATTAAGTTTAACACGCGTTTCAATGGGACGACGGTCAACTTGTACTTATGACGGTTTCGTGAGACGCTGCCCTGGAGCTACTTGTCCAATAGAATCCGGCAAAAATGAACAATAAAGATTAAAAACGGAGAAAAGTGATATTTTGCCGGCGGAGGGAGCTATGCAGTTTGGCTTGCGGCAATCTATTCCTCTCTAGTTCATCACCCGAACATAAATCGAGCCAAATTAATATTGGCTTAAAATACAAGGCAGGCAACAGCAGACATAATTGAATAGGTCATACTGTCCAATGATTTATCGTTCATAATGTGTTTCCATTATGAACTCTCTCTGTGAATATCAATAGACAGAATACTAACATAATTATTCAAATTCATGGATTTTTCTTTCCTTGGGACATACATTGTCGTGACGAGTTATTCCATGAACCTGTTATTAATGAATGAGCTACAATACTTGGGATCCAGTCTACATACATTACTTATTGCTATGTCGGGCAAGCCTGTTGAAAGCTTTCAGGTTGTCAAGAAAAAAAATTGTTTATAAAGTATGTATGTGATGTGGGAGTGTCGTGGTCGAGTGGTTTAAGGCGCTTGACTGGAGATGCGAAGGTCGAGGGTTCGAATCCCGACACGGCACTAATATCCGTTGGCAAGATATTTACCTGCACTTGCTACTATCCACCCAGGTGTTAAATGGGTACCCGGTAGGATGCGAAAGTTCATGTGGTTGGACGAGCAAGTGTGCGCTTGTAAAATGGCGACTGGCTGGAATGCTCCCCAGGGAGTGGAAAATATGCACACATTGTGTGCGGATAAGCCTGAATCCGATGGCCGGAGTAATAATTATCTGTAAAGCGCTTAGGCACATCGTTGGATCGATGTATTGAGCGCTATATAAAAACGGAATATTATTATATTATTATTATTAAACTATGCATGCAATTTAAATATGTTAGTAAACCAGTCTATTCAATAAGAAATTATTCGAGATATTGTGGAACGTTTCAAAGACAATTACCAGGACATCAACCATTCTGGGTTGACTTCCTCCCGACATCTTCTATGACAGTAAATTACCTTAAGATAATCACCTCTAACTATACATTGTCCTCACAAAAAGACACACAGTCGAACAATCAATCAGATCAGCTCAAGCATCGTCTAATCAACCATTCATCACATATCCAATCAGACATTCATTGATCAAACAATCATTACTGAACATTCAGATTAATTATTTTTCAATAAGCCAATGAACTAATTAATCAATCATTCAATCAACCAATCATCATCCAATTAATCTTGCAAGCAACCATAAAACCACACAAACATTCACAACTAAATCTTCAATATGTACAGATGACCGGCAAAGACCTGAGATAAGTAAAAATACCATTCATAAGTTGTTGTTTTTCTTGTTCATTTAATTACATCAATATTTCTTGCGGTAATAATCTTTTCAAATTACTAATTATATTTTCTTAACCTAAAACATTGACATAGATTTTTGTTGTGTTAATATTACGAAGAACAAGTCGTGTATAAATACTATGTATATCAAAATATTTTACATTCTTGTATATTAATTTCAATTTTTCATAAATTATACTTAAACATAAATGCTACTTTCATCGATTTAAAGGTAATGAATGTAAATTTGTTGAAAATAAGTTAACAATTATAAATTATTATGATAATAAAATTAAGCCTTTTTAAAATACTTTTTTGGGGAACTTATTTGCCGTTCAGTTGTATATCATACATGATCATTAGAGAGGCATGCATTTTCATAAAAAACTGTCTCATGGTTATTATGCACCTAATTAATTATGTACCGATTGAATCAGGCAAAATTAGAACGTCGCTGTCTCCTAATTGCAAAGACAGCTCCAGCCACGACCACAGCCACCAAACCAACGACAGCTAAAGCAATCCCAACAGCCTGTCCCGAACTCCCAGATGCCCTGCCGAACATCACACTCTGGTCCCGAGCTCTTGTGTTGGGTAGCATATTCCCGGCCACTTGGTTCCCGTCCGCGACCTGAACCGGAGCACCAACACCTGCTGCTGGATCGGCCGCAGCGGCATTACCGGTAGCGGCAGCGGCGTCGTTGGTGGCGGTGTCCATATCGTTGTCACTGTCAGTTTCAGATGATTCGCTAGACTCTGAGCTCATACTGCCGGAACTTGAAGAGCTTCCATTCATCGCGGGTACCATGTCGACCATGGTTTGCTTCTGAGGTGCGTGGACTCCGTTCCCCGCTCCTCGTCTTGCCTCAGTCATGAGACAGAAAACTGTAATGAAATGACATTTAGGTGAACATTTACTTTACTTGTATTAAAGAGAATTGTTGCTGAGCTAGCACCATGAGCGTCCCTGGACGGTGTGTGCGCTCTATGACCCGAATTCACAAAGGAGGTTTTTTTCAACAAACCTAGGTGTATGCGCATCTTAATCATGACGCGTTTCGATGCGTTTCAGACCAAGTTTCAGACATACCTTGGTCTGAACGCGTCAAAACGCGTCATATGACGCACATAAACCTAGGTTTGTCTACAAACCTCCTTTTTAACCCAGTTTTATTTGTATTCAATATACTCATTTTGTTTGAGTTTGAGGTAGTGTAAAGCTTATGAGGGGGATAAATTATCTCTCAGATAAAGATAATGTATCAGTGCAATATCAACATGAAAACTCTACATTACACAAAACCTCAAATTAGAGGGTCTTTCATTTAGTCATTTAAAAGCAAAATAGTGATAAATGTACATGACCGGTTGTAGTTCTTAGGATAAAGGAAGTAGATATAACTCAACTAACGGAGGTAAATTTAGTTTGTTATCTATCTCATGCATCAAGAAATCTAAAATAAGGCGAACGAATACATTTGAAACATCTAAACCTTCAAAGTGATACGCCGTTGTTTTGTTGTTGTTTTTTTTTTTGGGGGGGGGGGGATTTCTCCCCAACTTGCCCATCACAGTCAGGAGGTCTACACACACAAATTCATTTGAAATGATTAGATTGGTGGAAATATCGACTTACCGAACAGAAGACAGGACAGACCAAGCATTTTCCCAGTAGAAGACATATTGATAGTGATGCGACTCGTGAGTGCTAATGAAATATTTAGTTGAATAACAAGAGCACCTATGCTTGAAGCTGGAATATCTCTAGTTTGTATCCGGAGAAGGTATGATGATGACTCCAAAAATTCGCTCGCTTTTATACAATTTTCACGAGATTGAAAATGCAAAAAATATGGTGTTATAATTATGAAATTACTGAAGAACAATACTACCTGCCAGAACTGTAAAAGGGAGCCCATCGTCTACCTAGAATCCACATGTGCCTTGGCACGTAAGATTAACCTAATCTCCTTGCTCACGTTTGTATGTAACAGCAAGACAAAACCGGTATAGAATTATTGATCACCTTAATTATTTAATATTAATACATGTCATCAAGATAAATTGCTTTTCAACGGGAGATGTAGCACTAAACAGGTGAAATTATGGAAGAATATTGGCCCAGAAAGTCATATTATTCAGGACAGGAGAAAGTTATGAAGATGTCCTTGTCTTTATTAATTCAATATACTTATTGAGCATAGGTAGGACGGATCAATCTTCAAGTTGGCGCTGTTATTTTGTCTGCGACTGACTGACACGGAACCTGTTCGTGAGGAAGAGAGCAGGGCGTGATTGTTTTTTCTTCTAATTATCTTCTGCCAACTAACCTATATTCTAACCAGCTAGGTCATTGCTATGATAAGATTCAATGTACAGTAATTATCGCAGATGTACAATGAAAAGATGTCGAAATATTCACACTGAAATCCAACTTTTTAACATTTGTTCTAAAACTAAGAAAGATTAGGAAGGTTATGATGATTAAGGCGCCCAGACGTTGTGAACAGGAACGATTTGAATCACATTAATTACTTTTTGTGTCTAAACGTAAAAATTATATTTGCCAAAGGCTTAGCATCCTGGGTGTTTGGTATGATCTATCAATTAAGTTTCAATATAACCTGATTGTCACAATGACTTATTCAGACATTCTTGAATAGGGGCATGAGGGCTGTGGGTCTGGGGCGGGATGGGGGTGGTGAACCCCGTCCATTGGTGTTCGTAGACAGTCGGACGTGCTGTTGATTCACTGCAAGTTGTATAAATTTATATAATATATAGTAGTGAGCACTAATTTTGTTTTTGGCCCTCAAAAATTTGAAAAATCGCACCCCCTCCCCCCCCCCCCCCCCCCCCATTGAGCGCCAGGGGGGTGGGGGGGCTGGATCCGCCACTGCACCCCAAAACTACTACTCAAGAATAGAAGCTTACCAAACTCTGCATAATTATGACCATGCATAAACTGTTCCATTTTGGTTGAATGCAAACAACAGCAAACATTTTTGGTTCTTCAATATATTTCTATTCACCCAAAATAATTCGCAAACTTGTAAATTCCATTTTAATTTGCAATGCTTAATTTTCCATATGAAGGGCCGTTTATACCGTTAGTACATATCGCAATTTGCAGGGTCGAATGCAAGTAATGGGAAAGAAGGTGAGAGAGGAAGAGAGAAAGAGAGACAGACAGACAGGAACAAAAAACAGATAGACATAGAAGAAAAAGGAGAGAGAGAGAGGGGGGAGATCGTGTTAGATAGAAACAGATAGAAAGTGGCAGAGGATAATGATTGACAGTGCGGACAGACGGTTAGAGATATTGACATACCAAATTATGGATTTTAAGAGGATATTGAGCATGAATCACAAATGACAGGTGCGATACGAATATCACGCAGCTCATACATGTCATACCTCGTCTACTTTAACATGTATATAAGGACCTGGAAGCTTCCAATAATTCTTGACAACTCTCAACCAATCACACGAGAGTACTAAATGACGTCAGCCAAGTAAAGTTGAATGAGAGTTTTTCGTCTTGTAGGCGTGTTACAGTTCGCTCTTCTAAAACCCGTCGAGAGGTGGTACATTTTTAGTCACAGATATAACTGAGGACATTTCGCGGATAGCTGTTGACCGCGGTATTCTAGAATTATGAGTACGTTATATACTCCCGATTCTGACATTTAAAACTTTGTTCTTGGGGTCAAGATCCGTTATGTATGGATCCTTATAAATATGAACTATCTAATGCAGACTATAAAGGTGTTACGTCAGCCTCAGGAAACTTTTTATTGTTTTTTTAAAATATTTTTTTATCAGGAGGTATCACCAAATATCCGGGGGGGGGGGTTCGTTGGCTGAAGCACACCTCAAGCCCCCTTTTCGAACCAAAGTTTCATTCTCTTTTAATTTACCGCCTGACTTGAGATGGCTCCTTCCCACAAACTCCTCGGTAGGTAGCAATATAATGAAACGCTCAAAACCCCGCCCCACCCTCTTCCCGCCCACACCCCTCAACTTCATAATTATGTTCATTGCGGAGCTTAGAGACTACGGAGAGAGAGAGAGAGATGGAGAGATGGAGAGAGGGAGAGAGAGAGAGAGATGAGAAAGATAAGAGAGAGAGAGAGAGAGAGAGAGAGGAGATATAACTGAGGACATTTCGCGGATAGCTGTTTACCGCGGTATTCTAGAATTATGAGTACATTATATACTCCCGATTCTGACATTTAAAACTTTGTTCTTGGGGTCAAGATCCGTTATGTATGGATCCTTATAAATATGAACTATCTAATGCAGACTATAAAGAGAGGGAGAGAGAGAGAGAGATGAGAAAGATAAGAGAGAGAGAGAGAGAGAGAGAGAGGAGAGAAAGAGAGATCCCCCACCCATCCTGAGAGGGGCGGTATTTCAATTTTATTTCATACGAAATAAGAGAGTATTACTCCATATGAAACAATAAATTAAGGAGACGGAAAATATTATTTTAACGCATATCAAATTTAAGAATGACGAGTAAAGGTGGATGGAGTGAGAGAAAATTGACATCCAATTCTTTCTCCGTTTGATCAATGAAACTCTTTTTATATCATATATTATATATAGGGGATAGTCTGTAACTTATCCAATCGACTTTTCATTAGAGAGAGAGAGAGAGAGATTGGTTTGTTTAATAAAGTTCACACGTATGTAGAATAATGGAATTTTTGAAGATTTGAATTGAGGTGATTTATTGAAATAATAAGACACATTGAACAAATGAAAAAGTACATAACATTATAGTACAGCATGCTACAAATATAATATTGTAGCATGTAAAATCAAACCCAACTTTTCAGAAAGGAGATGCATTATCAAACGACAGAATTTACTAATGAGATCATTAACATCTTAGGCAATTACGATAAGGATAGTGTATGATATATATTTGTAATGTATATAAAGAGAATAAGTACTATATTGGTGTATCATTTCAGTTACAAACGACATTTATTCAGGAAATGATTAAATTTGATTTTTTTTTTCTCCTCTCATATATTGACCTCTCCCCCCCGCGAATTTTTTTTCCGTACTCGAGAGGGCAAATACTAACCCTAACCCTAACCCTAACCCTAACCCTATGGGATTTTTGCTCTCTCGAGTACGGAAAAAAAATTAGCCTCCCCCCCGCCCCCCCCCCCCCCTACCCGCTCTTCTCCCGACCTCTGTATAAATTATCATTCTTCAGGAACATTGCTTTTTCGTTTGAGACTTGATCTATACATTTCCTCCAAGGCCTGAATATGACCAAAGTCACAGAAATTAATTTTGAAAAACTTTCATGACCTTTCCACAAGTATAAGATACTTTCCAATCAACGGATAAAAGCGACGCGTCCTCCCGACTAATTAATATTCTGATTCACCCTTGAATTATGTGAGGAAATGCGAATACAATGAATGAACCCCGCACTGGCGAGATGAATTACTGCACGCTCAAGTACAAGCACAAGAAATCTTGGCACGCAGTCAGACGTTATAATTCTATGATAATTCATATGCTTTTGTCACCTGTTAACGCCTTCCTGCTGTGTGTTACATCTACTGCAGAAGGACTTATGGCAAACCTTCAAGAATAAAGAGAGATGATTGTAGTGTCCGTAAGCTGCGAAGGTCTAGAATATATTCATTTTTATCTACTGGTCAAGGAAAATATCAAATGAACATATTTCAAACAAGGTTAAGCAAATACACTCCGACGCCAAATTGTTGAATTCTAAATTATTTTATTTGATATTCTACCTTCACTTTTTATAGTTCACGGCACAGGTGTAAAATATACAAATATTAAAACGCTTGGGTTTGGAGCAGAAAATGTATAAAAGCAGAGGTGAGAAGCTATATTCTTCAGATCACTTTCAGGACTCAAACTGATCAAGATCCAAGCAGCAGTACTGATTTGTAGAAGTTTTATTTAGCTCGTAGGTTTGCTTTCATCACACAACAAATTACCATGGCTTCACCTGCAAAGATCATCTGCCTTGCGGCTTTTCTGAGTGGTAAGATACTACCCTTCTTACATGTATTTCTATTTCTACCTTTTCTGTCTGTCTGTCTGTCTGTACCCCCCACCCTCTCTCTCTCTCTCTCTCTCTATATATATATATATATACACCACATGTATATGTATATACATGTACTTTCTTTTAAAATATTATAGAGGGAGAGAG
The DNA here is from genome assembly GCA_035222895.1 of Strongylocentrotus droebachiensis. Taxonomy (NCBI): domain Eukaryota; kingdom Metazoa; phylum Echinodermata; class Echinoidea; order Camarodonta; family Strongylocentrotidae; genus Strongylocentrotus; species Strongylocentrotus droebachiensis. The sequence goes on from JAVYIG010014320.1 coordinate 33,148, forward strand.
AGAAAGAGAGAGTCTCAACGTGGACACACACACAATTTTTTTCTCCATAACGAGTAGAATATTTTAAGGTGATTGTATTTCTTCAGATATTAGGAGAATTATTGTCTTGCCCTCTCCATAACCGTGATATCTTATCTTATCTCTGTCCTAAGTCATTACTACTAAATCTTAATTTTTAAATGATATCAAAATTAATAAATTATACTTCCTTAACAGCATTCTGCCTGATGACCGAAGCCAAAGCGAAGTTTCCAGGAATGGCAAGAAATATCGCAACTCCACAGAAACAAACCCTGAGCAACCCCCAGGCACCGATGGCCCAGACCGACGACGCCTCTAACTCAGCATCATCCGAATCAACGTCATCAGAAACAGACGACGACGACGCTGCTCCAGTCGCAGCCGCGCCCGCACCCGCAGTCGCACCTGCGCCTGCTCCAGTTGGCGGAAACCTCCCATTTTTGGCGGCGAACGGTCGTCAGTTGCCGAATATCGGAGCTCGGGACCCAAATCTGATTTTCGGCAGGGGATCCGGGAGTTCGGGAAAGAGTGTTGGGATTGCATTCGCCGTTCTTGCACTGATAGCTGTGGTAGTGGTAGGAGCTTACTTTTCAGTCCGCAAATACAGGCCACGTTTCGCTTTGTTTGAGGAAGAAGAATGAACATAAAACGGAGATTCTGAACATTTCTTGCTGGAGAAGGATATGCAATAAGATGATGCCCTAATTGCTGTGTGATATTTATTCATCTTATGTACTTCCCTGTTATATATATTTGCTCGGATATTGTGAGCATACCGTCGGTATTTTTTGTTAACCTTTTATATTGTCTAATCACCTTGCTAACAACCTTATTGCCTACTACTTGTTGCTTTTTTAAGCTTTTGATCAAGTTATCTAATAAAACCTTACCTTTTGAAAAAGTATTGTGAATTATGTTGCAACATTTTTTTTGGTGTTATTGTGGCATTTTAAACAGGTGTTCAAGCATTCCGTGTGCCACAAGCATTTAAATTCAATTAAAAATTTGTTAATAAGATCACAAGAGACGTCGACGTTCTTTAAATAGCAATTTGAAACGCCCTCCTCTCACCATCTTTCTATTGTAATGAGAAACGAATTAGGGTATCACTTGCTTTGATAACTGCAAGTACATTTCCCAGTTCGTCTTCAAAGTTTTGAATCACTGATCGAGTTAGGTACCTGATATAGAAGAAAACGTAATTGGATGTTACAAAGAGGAAATACTAGAAAGAAGAACAAATGAGTACTAAAAAGAGTAAGGAAGGAGACGGTTACAAAGAGATAGAGAGAGAGCGAGAAAGAGAGGGGGAAGAGAGAAGGAGGGAGAAAGAGAGAGAGAGAGAGAGGCAGAGAGAGAGAGACAGAGAAAGAGAGAGAGGGAGATGGCATTGAATGGGCCGAGACAGAAGAAATGATCGGAAGAAATCACATTCATTCCAATTTCATTCATGACTTCTCTAACAACAGAGATGGGAGTTTTAAAAAAAAACTCATAATAGAGCTCAAAGTGTGGACATAACCATAACAAGGGGTACATCTATACCTCGTAATTCTTCTTACTTCTCATCTCGCATCCCAAAGTATCCCCATTCTTTCGCTCTTTTTTCTCTTTCTCTCTCTTTCTTTCTCTCTCTCTCTCTCTCTCTCTCTCTCTTTCTCCACACCTACCTCTTAATTCTTATTGAATATTACATCCCATCTCGCTTCCCAAAGTAACACCATTATTTTCTTTTTTTTCTTCTCTCTCTCTCTCTCTTTCTCTACACCTACCTCTTAATTCTTCTTAAATATTACATCCCATCTCACCTCCCAAAGTAACACCAATATTTTCTTTTTTTCTTTTATCGCTCTCTCTCTCTCTCGATCGATCGATCGATCGAATTTTCAAAATATTCAATGACATATCATATCATACTCGCACTAAGCAAACATGGCTGCAGTCAAAACTTGATCATTCTTAGTCGCTTTCTTATCAGTGATTAGCATCTGGTTTTATTAATATCGTTAGTTTTAATGTTGACAGCTTTTGAAGTGATGGAATTAATATATCTGTTACAAAATCATACTAAAAAAGGATTGTATGCTTACTGTATGAGTTACCCGGCAAAATAATATACATAATAACTTAGAGATAGAGGGTGGAAAATCCTTAGGAGCTTACAAAGAGTAAAACGTGAAGACAGAGAATATCGACAACCTTTTAACAGTTTAAAGATATAATAGCCTCACCACTTCAGTTTTAGTGGCAAGAAAATTTCAATTTGTCGAAACAGAAGTCATTCTCTTGAAGATTTATATCAACGGTTCAGAAATTGAAGTCTTAAACTTCACGTTAATCCTTAGACACGTTAATTTAAATCTAGCATAAACCTATGATTCTTGGCAAGCTATTCTTTTCAATGGTTGAGTTTTATGGTTTTCTTGAAAGTAATGCTCTAAAAATTAGCATCATTTCATATCAATGATTTAATACATAACTTTATCCCTGGACTACATGTACGTGCTACCCTCGCCTAATACTCACATGGCTAACATTTATTCCTAGCATAGATATCAAAGAAAAACAAAGAAATTTATTATTTATAAACCTCATGCCTTAAAAGTACGTTGAGTTCGGCTATATGACTTAAGCTTCGACTAAAGCGGGAGAATTGTATCTGTACTTCTTGATGACGAAGATGACGGAACCCACGACGATCGCAGCTACGACGGCCACAGCTACACCGACACCTGAAGCCGATGACGACGCACCCACACCTTGACTACTTGGTAACTGGCTACCCTTCCTCGGCAGGTGGATTCCAGCAGCAGCGTTGTTGGCTTCTATGTTTGCTCCGGGTAGAGCTTGGTTGACCCATGGACCCACTACGACTATTGAGCCAGTGACAGGGGCTCTGAGGGCAGGACGAGGAGTTACTGGGAAGGGTCTGGTTGGGGCAGCCGGTTGAATCTCTCCTGAAGATGATTCGGATGAGTCAGCCTGTTGAATCTCTTTTGAAGATTCGGATGAGGTGGAATGGCTGCCAGGTCCAGCGTCAGGAGCCCCTCCACGGGGGGTTGATGTGGTGAGGACTTCATGACGAGGTGTGGGTGCCGCAGGACGTGGGTAAGGAACGGCAGGACGTGGTATGAGGGTGACGGTTCTCCAAATGGTGACGTTGATGGTGGAGTTGGTGAACTTGACGGTGATGTTGGGGGTAGTGGTGGGGGTGTCTGGTTGCTGAGCAAAGATGCCCACACAACATGCTGTGAAAACACAAACAAAATATTTTAAATGATGACTCTTTAAATAATTGTGGAAATATACCTAAAATCGTATCGAATGGACAGAAGCCTTGTGGTAATTATGAATATGACTTTGGACAGACTAGAAATATTGCTTTACTTGTCAAATATGTGAATTTCTTCAAGCGATGTTAATAAATAGGGGAAAAATGATGACGCCAAGAGCATGCTTAAAGGTAACGCATTTAAAACTCAATAAAAATAGGGGAAAATGTTGTGAATTTACCAAAAGCGATGAGAAGAAGAGCGCCGAGGCCTGTAATTGACGGCATGGTTGGAGATTGAAGATGGTTTGAAGCTCAGATGATTTTAACTGCGAAAGCCTAATCTTAAAGCAGTAGTAACGATGAAGAAAATGGATCGGACACCAGTAACTCTTCAGTTTATCGAAGTTGTGAAGATAATCAGATACAGTCAGCTACCTTATATCCTGAGTAAAGCTTAACTGTAATGTTGAAGCGGTTTCAAATAATTGAAATTTCGGACTTTTTGTCCAGCTTTCTATACATTTTTATCTCATTATATAGGCTATTAACATGGGATGCTCACCCAGCAAGATACTCACCAGGAGATCGTCTGCTTTCCAAATTTTGTTCCATTATCTGTGCGCCAAGTGCTAATTAAGTTATATGGAATTGACTTGTACAGTGTTAAACTTATTATCAACCGTTACTTACTAACTTCTAGAAAGATCTAAATGCATCAGGAGGAACTTTACACAAAATTAAAGTTGATAATGAAATTAATTATATGTGAAACGATCTCATGTAATATTGCGCACCTGATAAGAGACTTAGAATCAGTCATGAATTAATATTCAGATCTCTTTTTCTGTCCTTTACTTTTTAAATAACAGATAAAAGTAACAAAATTGTACATCATAAACTACTTGTAAGGAACAAAATGAAAAGTTTTGAACAAAATGATTATAGTCACTCCGAAAGTATTAAATTTAACAAATCGTGTGACCAGATAAGTAGTTTCAGATGACGTAATAATAAATAATAAAAACGTCACTTATAAAGCGCTTACCACCGAAGTCTCTAAGCGCTAAGGGGAAGGGAGGGAGGGAGAGAAGAGCATTAGGATACTGCTTTTCCTTGTTCTTCTTGTTCTTCTTGTTTTTTGTGGTATTTTCCCTTTTGTGTTTGTTTTTTCTTGGTTAAAAAGTACAGATGTTCTCTGTATTAACCTGCTTCTTCTTTGGTGTAGTATGGTATGGATGTTTGATGTGCCTTTTGTCTGATTGTTTGTGTTACATTTTAAGATTATTTCTGTAGATTGATGTAAATATTGATTTGTATCCTCTCTCTTTCTCTCTCCCTCTCTCCCTCACTCTCTTGCTCGCTCTCTCTCTCTCTCTCTTTCTCTCACTGTCCCTCTCTTCGACCAGCCCTCTCCCTCTCCCTCTCTCTCTCGTTATCATTTTCTCTCTAAATTCCCATGTATATCACTAACTCTCCACTCTTCTCTCCCCCTCTCTCTCTCTCTCTCTCTCTGTCTCTACAGTTCTAGCTTTAATCGCAGCTGCTTCTCCTTCCTTCCACTGAAACATATTCTCTCATCCGCCTTTCCCAATCACTATGGTGTAATGGAATACCATATTCAGAAAAAATCAAACATGTCAAGATTTGATTACCTTTTCATTCTTGTTTATTTTATTTTCTTCTGGTTTCATAAATACGTGGAATATTTTAAAGATATACAATGACACTGCTCGAGGATGGTAGGCCTTTTGAATACATTTACATGAGCTACATGTATATACAGAACATAACGAACATAACGAACATAATGATGCGAAATAAATGAATAAATAAATGGTCACGACAAATTCAACCAAAGGCAATTTTAGTAGCATGGCCACCACCTTTCGAAATGTGCGCACATTACAATGACGTAATTTCATCATTCTGAACATGATTTTTATTGCTATTGAATGTACAAAAGGTCATTGGAATTGCCCTTATTTTATTTTTTAATACTTTTTTTTAAAGAAAGTCTTAAGTCTTGATCAAATATGGTGCGGTAAACCGCCGCGAAAATAAAAATCCGCTGCGGTATTTGTTTAACGTGTAAACGAATGGCAAGTGCGCTCATTCACTATAAAGCTCTGAGTTATAAGATACAGAAATGTGAAGCGTATTACACTTAACGTCATCATACAAAATAAAAAACAACCACGTCATATCTGAACGAGCTTCTTTTTTATATACAAGTATTAGGAAATCAAGTGTGGAATGTTTGGTCGTAAAAGTAAGTTAATTACTTCAAAATAAGATACATATAAATAGTTGACATTGTTATAAAATTCTGTACAAAGTTGACAAAAAGAGTGAAACTTTACAGACTGTATATCGACATTCTGACACATGAAATGCCATCATTTTCTCCATTCTCTTGTAAGAGAGCCTGGTACGATTATAAAATATACATTAAAAATCTCCCCGCCGGCACCCCCTTCGACTCCCCCCAAAGATTTTGTTTCACATTAGAGTAAGCCCTAAGTCCCATCAAGTTATACTCGTACAACGACTGGAAAGTTGTGTCTGTATTTCTTGATCACGAAGACGATTGATCCGACGACGAAACCGACCATGATCATGGCGGCAATGGCGACGCCTACAGCCGCAGTCGAGCTTACATTTTGGTTACTGGGCAGGTATTTACCTTTCATTGGGAGTTGGTTTCCAGAGGCAGTGTCGGCTTCGTTGACCAAATTGATGTTTGGGATTGGTAAGACTCCACCATTGGAGATGACGGCAGCGGCGCCACCGTCGGCCGTTTCCGCGTCCGTGCCCGCATCCGTATCCGCGTCTGTATCGGTAGGCGATTCCTCCGACGACGATTCGGACGATGCGCTATCGCTATCCACCGCTGCGCTATCGTCAGCCATTTCTGTGGTGTCTGTCGGCGCTACTTCCTGGTTGGCGGGAGCCCCGATGAAGTTTTCGATCTGCAGCTCGGCTTGCTGCTGCTCGAATTCGGCTAAGGTCTCTATCACAATCATCTTCGCTGCTGTCGGCTTGGCCATGGTACCCATGCTGCATACTATAGAAAGAAAATTGTGTTTTAATGTTAAAGGCATCGTTTAACAATGTTAAATCTGAGATGCATGGCCCTGTTAGCTATCAGTGTTTGTGAAATGGTGTAATAATGAAGCCCTAAAATATTGCGCTTCAAAATGGTCATGAAGTTCCTCAAAAAAGTAAAAAAAATCTTTCAGTGACCGATTTTACCACACTCGTTTTCCCCAATAGACTGTAGTGTTATGAAAATCGTTAGGCAAACACAAAATTGGTTTCAATTTCCAATCATAAATATCTTGATAATCACACAGACGTTCGGCTTGTAGAAGTCACGGGGTTCCTGGCTGACCTAAAGGTTTATAATTATCATTGCAGCATGAGCTAAATCCAGGATTTTGTTTCAGAATCTGAGACAAAGTTACCGAATCCCTTTTAAATGGATAACACTTCACATAGTGGAATTATTAAAAGCAAAACATTATAACCATTATTCTACTTTGCTCCCATAATATATCCTCGTTTTATGATTTTTTTTTCATTTTATTGTTTACACTATTCATTCGCTCATATATACGTGATGGATACTTCTAATGGGTATTTATCAAAGAGCGAAACACTTCAACGGAAGTCATGTGCAGGCACGCAGTACATCCGTTCGATGATTAGTGATTTAAAGCCAATGGTTGCCCATAAAGTTCGAGTAACAACATTACAAATAACCATATTGATGCCTGGTCTAACAAAACGATATATACATGTTTATTGCATTATTATTGTTTTACAATGGAAAATAACTGCACATTATCAGCGAAAAAAGCAGTAAGACATTGAATTCCAGCCAGACAGCCATTCGTGCAAGAAAAAACAGACGGGTTTCACAATTTTTTAATTATTTTAATGATTCCATATTCGGTAACCTGGCCAATGGAAGATCATAAATTGAAGGGAAAAGACTGCAGAAATATGATCAAGCTCGAACACTAATTCATCATATCACAACTAGAAATGGTGCAAACTTACCCAAAACGACGAAAAGAGCAAGGAAATTTGTAAATGATGACATGGTTCGAGATTGGAGAAGTTTGCAGCAAAGAAACGTCCAAAGGGAACTCCTAGATATGCAGGTGATGATTAGGGCGATTGTGATGGGCACCTGCTGCAACCCCTTTTGCTGAAGTGATGGTGATCTTTAAGCTACAGGAGCTTCCTTGCTCTAAGCATGGACCAACCTGAGCTGTCTTGAGAGCAGAGGAGCTGCTGTATATCTCTGGAGGAGCCTGCTTTCCAATTGATGTTTCTTATCCTCTCATGCTTATCCTTTTATACACTTCTTCATCGCGTTTTCAAATACGCCAAACATCTAAATTACTAAAGATAGGTAATGTATATAACCGGAAGCATTTTTGGCAAATAGTAGTTAAACTCATCTCATATTCAAATTGAAGTCTAAGTCTAAGTAAGAGAACAGATTTTCTGAAGGGGTGATTGTTTTGATATTAACTTCTTCAAAGTCAAACAATGTCAACAGACTATTTTAATTAATATGGTATTAAATAAACTCGATATATTACGTAAGGTCCAAGAAACAGGGCAGATGCAAGTTACATTACTGGCATCTGTGCTTTTGACTCTTCATGACTTGGCTCTGTATAATGCATATACTTGTTTTCAACTCCAAGACGACTCTCTAACGATGGCGGAGACCTTGCATCAACGATCATCTTGGCAACTCGTGAAAACGATAGACACTCGGCCAGACCACACCTGAAACTCCTTCAGCATTTGACCAGGTTACGTAATACTCGTTTCTTGCAAGGTGAACAGTTGCAGTCTCATACATATGTGTTTTAAGATATATATACCAATTCAACATGACATTAATTTAGAAAGATCTCTTTTCAGATTTTCCCAATCTTTCTCTAATTTTTAACAAGTCATAGTTAGAATCGTGATTTTGATTTGATGTATGTATTCAATCTTGACATGTTAATACAACGGTTGTGTTTATGGACAATGGTCCTACAGTTTACTTAATTATTTTATGATTGTTTCATCAAATAAAGGTTTAAAAGAGAATTCAAAATAATTTGTTTAAAGAAGAAGAGGAAGAAAATGTCATTATGTAATGTAAAAATTCTACGAAAGTCGAAATTGACATCAATTGTATTCAAATTGCCGAAAACATGTTTTGATGAAGGAGAGTGGTTTTGGAAGAAAGATATTGTTTGATTGGAAACCCTTTAATTGATTTAAGCACTTGATGACGATATACGTGTGGTGGGTTCGAGCCCCCAAGCGAACGTCATGTCCCCTAAGCGTGCATGGCATTTTATCTGCATCGCATTTCTTTACCCAGGTGTATATTAATTGCGAACCCGATAGGATTCGAACGTTGGTGAGTAGATCCATGGTCTGATTAGAATATTCTCGCCTGTAGACTAGTCGTAAGGTGACTGACTCGAGTTTTTCTTTTCTTCTCGACATGCCAAACGTGGAGAATGTTGAATGTTATAGTGCAGAAAAGTGCAGAAAAGTGCAGAAAAGAAACTAAATCTTATGAATTCGGTTGCATCCAATAACATACAGTTCCGGGGTCAATCCCAATAGACCGAAAGCCCGCGAGACTTAGTCCTCAGAAATGGTCAGAAGACCAACGTCTCCTGGGGTGACGATGTCGTGAAAACTCTTACCAATAG